>JAJEKB010020725.1:374396-451194 GCA_022393335.1 Macrotrachela quadricornifera
GACGATATGGCAGAATATTCCAAATCATTGGAATATTATGAAAAATCACTCGCTATTCATCAAAGATCTTTTTCTGCAAATCATCTAAAAATTGCTGTTACGTATAATAATATCGCTGGAGTACATGATCATTTAGGAAAATATTCAACAGCACTCGAATTCTATCAAAAGTCACTAGAAATCGCTGAAAAATCATTTCCACCCAATGATCCAGATTTAGCCGTTATTTATAACAATATCGGTTTAACGTATATGAATATGGGAGAATATACAGAAGCACTGGATTATTATGAAAAATCATTGAAAATCGCACAAATATCTCTTCCTCAAGATCATCCCGAACTTGCAATCACTTATAGCAATATTGCGCGAGTTCGTGATCGTCTGGGAAAATATTCTGCCGCATTGGAATTCTATCTAAAAGTATTAAAAATTCGTCAAATATCCCTACCTCCTACCCATCGAAGTTTAGCGACTGGTTACAATAACATTGCTGGAATTTATAATGACATGGAACTATACATGGATGCATTATATTTGTATAGAAAATCCTTAGAAATTCAACAGCAATCTTTATCTTCCGAGCATCCCGAGTTGGCGATTACTTATAATAATATGGGTTTAGTCTACAATAACCTTGGCCAATATTCCGAAGCACTGGAAGCCTATCAACAATCATTGGAAATTGCAAAGAAAAGACTTCCTCCTGTTCACTTGGATTTTGCTACTACCTACAATAATATGGGTTTAACATATGCACATATGGGAGAACTTGATAAAGCATTGGAATTCTATGAAAAATGTTTGGATATCCAACAAAAAGTTCTTCCAGCGAAACATCCAGATATAGCTACTACTTCGAATAATATCGCCTCGGTATATACTGAATTAAAACAATACTCGAAAGCATACTCATTCTATCAACGTGCTGTTGATATAGCCCAACAAACGTTTCCCGCAGGTCATCCTTGCATTCAGGAATATCAAACATATCTTGCTGAAATCCGAAATATTTTATGTGGTAATTTTCCTTAGTTTCTTTTTTTAATAATAAAACATTCTATTACTCTTAAAACTTTTATATGAATAGAATAAATAACCTACAAAAAATAAAAGTCGAGGTGATATTAAAAATAATCACATGTATCCAATGAAAAAGAATCAAAACAAAACGAAAAAAACAAGTCTTTCATCTGCTGAGTTGAATTATGTTGAAACTGCAATGTTTTAATTTTCTTTTGCACATATTCGATCAGATACAACTTTGAATGATGTGTCTTGAATTTCTCCCACCCGATGATAATGTGTATCCGCAAAAATATAAGGTAGAAGTTGTCTGTAAGCATCACTTAATCGTTCATTCGCTGTCGATCTCTCTTGTCGTTCATTTTCATCATTTTGTGTATCTTTACGAGCCCATTTTAATGTGATATTTAAATAATATTCAGCAGCTTCTCGATATTGCAATTGCGCTTTTTCCATGCCTTCTGTATCATTATGAATAGTGGCTAATCGTTCATCATCTCCTTCCGTTAGAGGATGAAATTTAAAGTCGGGTTGTTTACCATTTAATCGTTGTCGGGTCAAAGCAGGATCAATGTACTCGGCTAGTTCTTTCGTATGTTTACCAAAACGAATTTTACTTTCGACTACTAGATCAAGCCACGGTCGGACTACGTTTCAAATGGTATTAAATGTCCATGGAGCATCAATAACTAAAGCATGTCCTAAAGATTTAAGATAATGATTTTGCGTCGAATTAATGATAAATCTAATATGCGAAAGGTCTAAATTTCTAAATGAGAAATCACTCATATTGAGGACAATTATTCCTTCTTCGATTGAACGATCGGTTAAACGTTCTCCCAACTCCAAGTTTAAAATCATCAATTTTTCGGTAGTATCGCTTGAATATTGTCCTTTAATATGGTCTTTTGCATGAGCATAAACAACAGGACGACCATCTAGATCTTTACTCATATAATAGAGTTTTCCAGTAGCACATTCTTCTTGAACTAGAGCTCGATCACCTTCTGCTATTAATTTTCGTACACCAAGGTGGCCAGATCAAAAATCCAAAGTTCAGAAAGTTTTTTCCAAAATCAGAAAATCATCAGAAAAATTTTTGAAAAAATCAGAAATAAATCAGAAAGACCAATTTTTTGCACACTAGCAGATATTGTGTTGAACTATTTGCTTCTATTGTTCCTTTGTATGCCTGTTCATTCATCATCATCATGTCCCTTAGGCTTAGCGCCCGTTGGGGCCAGCCATTTACGGGATCAGATTTTTCCATGCCCGCCGATCTTGCGCAAGGTGGAAGAGATCCTGTCCACTGCGCTGACACCATTCTGTTATGTCATCTAGCCATTCTCTGCATGAACGCCCCCTTCGAGATTTTCCGTCCATTTTACCAAATATTAGATGTTTTATTAATCTGCTATCGTCCATTCTGCAAATGTGGCCAAATAACCTTAGTTTCCTCTTCTTGATGATGTCTATTATTGTCTCTTTCCTTGATATATTTTTCCTGATATCTTCGTTTCGTACCATATCTTGCCAATTAATTCTTAGAATTCGTCGGTAACATTTCATTTCGAATGCCAATAGTTTTTTCCTGTCTGCTCCTTTTAGAGTCCATGTCTCTGACGCGTACAATAGGACACTGAACACACATGTGGTTAGGATTCTGAGTTTATTTTCTAGCTTCAGATTCTTGTTATTCCATGTGTGTCTCAAAGAAGCCATTGCACCTGTCGCTTTTCCTATTCTCCATTTTATTTCCTCTGAACAATTATTATCCTATGTCAGCAGACTGCCCAGATATTCAAATTTTTCCACGTTTTCTATGGTATTTCCTGCTACTTGAATGCTGTTATCAATGTTCCTGTCACCAAATACCATGGTTTTAGTTTTATTTATATTTAAGATTAGTCCTGCTTGTTCGGCAGCTGTTTTAGTTAGCTCTACTTGGCGTTGAAGTGAGCTGACATCTTCATCAATTAGGTCAATATCGTCGGCGAATCTCAGGTTATTTATTAATATTCCGCTAATATTGATTCCGCAGGTGTTCTGTCTCACCTGATCCATTACTCGCTCGAGATATGCGATAGAGAGGAGTGGTGACAGAGGGTCGCCTTGTCTAATTCCTACATCTGTTCGAAACCACTCTCCATCATCTTTACCAATGCGAACAGCTGACTGTGACTTTTCATAGATTTTCTGTATCAGAGTGACCGTCTTTGTGTCGATACCGTAGGATTTTAGCACAGCCCAAATAATTTTATGTTTGACCGTATCGAATGCCTTTTGAAAATCTATAAAGCAGTTGTATATTTTCTTGCCCTGTCTTTTTGCCTTTTCAGCCAATAATCTAAGCGTTAATATTTGATGTATAGTACTCCTGTCTTTCCTGAACCCTGCCTGCTCTTCTGAAAGGTACGGATCTAGGTGATTTTTCAATCTATTTAGCAGTACTATTAGAAGTACTTTCCCTGTATGATTAATAAGAGATATCGTTCGATAGTTTGAGCAATTACTCAGATCACCTTTCTTTGGTATAGGTACCAATATAGATTTGCCCCATTCTTCTGGAATCGCACCGTCATGTCATGCTTTGTTACAGAGTTTGTGGATACCCCGCGCTAGCTGTTCCCCTCCAGCTTGTAGCATCTCTGCCGTGATTCCATCTGCTCCCGGACTCTTATTCCTTTTTAGTGCCTGTATCGCTGCTTCAACTTCGGCATATAAGATCTCTTGGGGATCTTCGTTATTGAGAGGTGTGATTTTCTCTAGTTCTTTTACCATTCCATCCCCTCCTCCAGAATCTTTGTACAGATTGCTACAATATTCCGTCCATCTTTGCTTGATATCCTCTTTTGACTGTAGCAATGTGCCCTGTTCGTTTCGTATCACGTTTACTCGAGGTACAAATTCCTTTCTTAGCGCTTTTATTAGGCCATATGCTTCTCTGGTATTTCCAATATTTAAGCCTTTTTCAGCTTGCTCACATTGGTCGTGTATCCAATGTTCTTTGTCCTGTCTTGCTGATTTTTTGACTTTTCTGCAGAAGTCCTTGTATTGTTGTACATATTCTCCGAAAACGTTTTTCATCTGTTTCAATCTTCGTTTTTCATCTGCTAATTTTAGTGTCTCATCGGATATCCACGGTTTTTTGGCTTTTCTTGTAATGGGTATAGTTGCCTCTGCTGCCTTTTTTATTGCTTCTCCTACTCTTGTGGCATGCTCTTCCAGATTACATGTTGCCCCTATGTTTTTCATATTTTCTGTTAGTACAGTACTGTACCACTGTCTGATTTTCTCATCCCTTAGACGATTCACATCAACTCTGCATCTTTGTTGCGGCTTATTATTCAGTTTCTTGAGTCGCAGTTTGATATTGCACAATACTAGTGAATGATCTGAACTTATGTCTGCGCTCTGAAATGTTCGACAGTTGATTACCGACGTCTTCCATCTTTGCTGGATGAGGATCAAGTCAATCATATTCTTATGAATGCCATCTGGTGATGCCCAAGTCCATTTTCAATTTGGTTTATGTTGAAATTTTGTATTACATACGTAGAGATCGTGTACTGTCGCAAACTCTAAGAGGCGTTCTCCGCGTTCGTTTCTATCGCCATGCCCATATTTTCCCATCACTGATTTCCAATCTGCATTATCATTACCAATTTTGGCGTTCCAATCTCCTGTCAAGATAAGTACATCTTTTTTATCTGTCTTTGTTATTGTTTCCTCAATATCATTATAGAATGCTTCAATATCTTCTTCTGAGGATGAAGAGGTTGGTGCATATACCTGTATTACTGAAATTTTGAATGGTGCTGCATCGAATCGTGCCGAAATTATTCGTGAGCTGATTGGATTGTATTCTATTAGTGCCTTTTTAGCTTGTGTGCTTAGTAAAAACCCCACACCCCTCATATGTGAGGATTCCTCTCCTGACCAGATAAAATCTCCATTCGGTGTTTCACCATTTCCTATCCATCGCACTTCGGAAATACCAATTATGTCGTATCTGAAACGTTTCATTTCGTTTCTAAGTAATTCTAGCTTTCCAGCAGACCACAGTGTCTGCACATTCCATGTCCCTATTCTCAGAGTATTTTTGGCAAGATTTAGTTTTTGCGTGTTTCTTGTCGTATATGAATTCTTTCCAGTCGCCCATTTTTCGACTCTGCCCTGGTCGCTCGACAGAGGACGCGGACCTTGTTTTTCCGGGCGCCGTCCGAGCCGGTATGGTTTCGTGCTGAAGTCGTTCATAGTTGGTTTCTGTCGTCTTGTTCTTTTTACAGACGGCGGTATCTGCACCCCTTCCGTCAAACGCTCCTCCTTTATCTGCACTTGCGACCGGCACGAAGACCGCTGGATTGCGGTCCCTGTGGTGGAGTTATGCCTGTTCATTGATATATGATTTATTTTCGAAAGTTTTTTACTGGAAAGAAGTATAATCAATTGAGTATATCGTTCAACGTACACAAAAAAAGGCATTGAAAGACAAGAAACATGGAACTTGTTCATGAAAACACAAACTATTTACAAAAAAGCGTACAAAAACAATCTCAAATATTCTGTCAAGGTTAAGCTATTCAACCAAAAGAAAAATAAGATCATGTAGGATTCTATTATATTATTTTTCATATTTTGCATATTTTCGAATTTCCTTCAACAAGCTTTTTGCCGATAGTATATTTTGATAGAATCTTTGACAAGAATAATTCCCATTCATTCTAATTTTTAGTTCTGCACTAACTAATTCGACTTCCTTTTCTATTCCGATAGTCCGACCACACATGCTTCATGTGGCTAAAAACCGTTTCAACGTAGGAATTAAAACATGGGATGGAGAAGATAAAACAAATTAATTTTTTAAAATTGGGTGTTGTGTCTGGACGTATATTCAATAGATATGTCCATAATTGATCGGATCAAATCAAATCGTTAGCTTCGTTTGGTGTTGAGGAAATTCGTTCATTATCATCGATTTCGATGCTTAGATGATCAATATTACAAGCAGGAATGTCATTTGTTTTAGTCAGAATATAGGATTTCACTTGATCAACCAATTTGATATTTTTTCTTTTTACATGGTCATATAAAGATTTGATGTCGCAGAACTCACTATACAATAGATCTTTATCCAAGTCATTGACGTAGATCATATCAGCTACATCTATAACATTTTCCCAAGTAAGAAGATCCAAAGATTGAGAGTTAAAGTAAGACAATTTTTCATAAAAAGCACTTTCAGTATCGAAGTAAGATTCGATGTATTCAATTGTTTTATTAACGAATAATCCAAATGCTTTGATCAATTCTTCACTTGTGTTTTCATCAATTTCTTTTAATCGATTTAAAACAATACGTGTATTATTCCCAAAATATTTATCACATAGCTTCTGGCACAGTTTCTTAATTAAATTGGTGATAATAAAGTATAAATCAACTGCTGTTGAATATGAACGTTGCAATTGTAATTCGGCCTTTTGGACTTCAAAAAGGATATTTTGTAAAAAATGCAAAATACAAAGACCTTCTTCACTATCGAAAAAAGATCGCAAAAATTGATATGTATCTGTTGATGTTGGTTTATTGAAAAAAAGCTTTAATGGTTCAAAATTTTCAAGCAAACGTTCAATGGACCGAAGTAAACTCAACTATCGTGTGCTGATATGTTTCAATAAAATCTTAAGAAACAATAATTAAATTTCCACGAAGACTTTGTCTAACTTCTGGCACATGTTTTAATCGATAACTTACATGGAAATCCACTTGCACAAATTTGAAATATTCTTTAAGACTTTCGATTCGTTTTGCTGTTCTTGAAAAATATGAATACAATTTACAAAGAATTGTTTCTTTATCGATCGGCATAAAATCATGAGAAGACTGGACTGCATTATGAAGCACATGACTATAACAATTACCTGAAAAAAAAGAAAGTCACTATAGACTCGAAAGAATCTGTTTCACAATAAGTCCCACAACAAGCGTTTGTGTTTACCTTTTACGAGATGTGGTGCTTTATTCTTCAATAACGTGAATACTGAATGATATTTTCCATAATTTACATTTGCATTGCCAGCACCATAGCTTGTTAGATTCTCAAATTTCAGCGAATATTTTTCCATGACTTCGCATATATTGTCATGGATATCTACAGCAGATTCATTAGGATCATAAATAAATTCAATTAAACCTAAATGATCGAAAAGAATTACCACGACTGACGCCTATATCGGAAAAGTATTGAACAGCAAATGGAAACATTTTAAAATGACCTCGATTTGATGCATCAACTGACAATGAAAAAAATCTTGATTTCAATAAATCATCGATAATTCTTTTTGTAAAGTAAGGACCAAGTACGTTGCATATAATTGCATGTGCTTTCGTTTTACCACATGATATTCCCTTTGCTAATGATGAATATTGAAACACTGTTTTAATTAGATCAACGGTACATTCTTGAGATCGATAACTATGACCATGTTTAACTCCATGAAAAACCAAAGCACACTCGGCAGCTGTGATTTGATCTAATTCATTTTCTGAGGTAATAAACTGCTCTAATGCAGGATGATTTTGGAATAATTTGATCAATTTCTTGTGTGCGTTACTATTTCTATGTTTCTCAACTGCTGATTTACCATCAGCATGAACAGAAAATGTTTTTAGACATGCTTTACATCTAGCTTTTGTAGAATCATAAGTCACTTCTTGCAGTCATAATGAATATTCATTAATGGATAACCAATCTTTACGAAATACTCCTTTTTGTGTACTCAAAAAGTGAGTACACTACTAAAATCGGTCAGTGTGTCCGGCCGTCCGTCCGTCCGTCCGTCCGTTTACACGATAACGTTCGAACGAAGAGTCGGATCATGATGAAATTTTCTACATAGTTCACTCTCATTAATATCTCAGTTGAGTTCGAAGATGGGCCTGATTGGATGAGTCCTTCTTGAGTTATTGGAAAAATACTGATTTTTCCCTATGGTTTTCCTGTGTTTTCTATGGGAAAATCGGTATATCGCCGTTCTGGTAAGAAAATTTTCTATCAAAGTCGACCAAAATCCCAGTTGTTATATACCATTCGATAGAGAATTTTTCGAACTACAAAATGGTCTATTATATATGGACAAAATCAGACAGAGTAGGACATTTACCTCTTTCATTTAATTATTATTCTATACAAAGTCTTATTTTCTTAATAAATCCTTTTTGCATAGGCTCATGTAAAAATATTTTCCCTTTCACATGAGTATTAATTAAAATTAATTAGTCCATTAGCCAACTAATTAATGAATAATTAGTGAATATCTCTCCAACGGTGCAAGGAAAAATTCTGAAAACTTCAGGATAGACTCTACATCTCGAGCTGTATCCTTGATAAAATTTTCAGCGAGATCGGATTCAAAAAGGCTACTTCCAAGAACTGGATCCCTATGGATCACGTAAAGTATACAAACGAAAAATGTTGTCTTATCATAATCTACGAACTGTGATTAAGAATTTGTGTCGCCTGAAATGCCTTCTGAGTTTTGCGTTCCATTATGGCAGTACCTTCTTGGTTGTGCAATCGTACTCTGTCACGTCACTAACGCCAAATAAACTCGATTTATTTAGAAATCTAAACATATTGAGGGAAAACGTTGGAAAGATATTTTGTAGCTACAAGAGTCGTCTACAACATGTACTATTACGTTTTCGAAAACATGGTTTCATTTCGCAGATTTTTCAAATCGGAGCGCTTGAAGTGGAAGTTGATGTTCTTTTATGAGTCGCGTCGCTAACGGTAGTTTTTGAATCTTAACTCTGATGAAGAAGGTTGCCGTAAAACTATTTTTTTCAGGTGTCTGCAGCAACTTACTATACGTACAGTATACAAAAATTCAGCTCTAGATAAGCTCCTTGTCTAAACATATATGCAAATCGATTTTGCGAAGTCACGTCGCTAACAAATGATTTTGCCCATATAAAAAAATCAGAAGACTAATCCACCTATATGGAAAACATAATTATGCAGGGAGTGGTTTCGATGTTGACAACAGTTTCAGTGACCTACAATTAGAGCTCTATCTTGCGATCACAGATATGTTACTTCAAGGTTTTCTGGCTCAGAAAACTCGAATCTGTACTCCATTTGCCTCGAAATCTCGTTGGTTAAGCAGTAACCAATGAAAATGTAGTTAATTGAGAAATGGATGATTGTTTTAGGGTAAATGAAGGCGTAGAGTTCAAATATGAGCTGTATTCGATCCGAAATTCTTTCGGATGAGCAACAGTCAACAGAAATCTTGCTCCTAAAAAACATTTCTCATGATAATTTTGGCGTCCAGACATTCGAGAATGACTCATCTGTCTCATACACTTTTTGTAGTACACATAACTTTTGGATAAAATCCGAAGTTTCCGCATTTATTTTCTTTTCTAATCGAGATGATGATGTTGATTTCAATGCTTCGGTTGATGTTGTTGCTTCAACCACTACTTCATCATCTTCAGTGTCAATCAAGTGTACATCATCCATTGAATAATCCAATACTCATTCAATTGATATAAAATAAGAAAAGTCGATCGAAAGTGGAGAGTAAAAAAACACCCGGTGGAAAACCGACAGAAAATCGATAAAAGTAAATCACTTGATGGAATATAGAAAAATGATGGAAATGGATAAATGCATACATAGAAGAAGTTCATGAAAATCTCCAATTCATTGCTTGGTTGTATGACTCATAGAACACCAATGATCAATGAAGAAGAAAGATGGCGTAGCGTTCGCGCAAGTATAATGATATAGTTAATGATGTATTTCTGTTCTTTAGCAATGCCACAAACTAGAACTTATAAAGTTAAGATTTCTGGAAAATATCCGAAAGATTAACCAAAATTAGAAAAAAATCAGAAGATCAGAAAGATGATCAAATTTTAGAAGCTTTCCTTTTTTTAAGAAGATCTGGCCACCCTGTGTATAAACCCGTGGAAGGTTTATGTAATGTTGAAGAAACGACAAGAGTTTTGTACTATACTATTATTTTTTACAGTACATATCATGCGAACACAGAATGCACAGTTAGCGATGATCCAAACAAGACAGATAGAAATGGCAGAAGAGCTTCAACAAACTCAGCAAGCTCTCAACGCGATGATACTGGTCCTAAATTCACACTCGGAAGTTCTCAATGCTCTTAAAGTAGGTACTGAGTTGCTACATATTCAATTCCAACGATCATTTCCATATTTAGCAATGACACAAATTTTTCGTAACGAGCTAACTCTAGGTTTTCTATCACCGGATGATTTACACACAGTAGTGTACAACATTATCCAACAGGGTAATTTAACATTTAACTCTCATCCTGGCTCATTACCTATCGTTCAAATCATCACTAAACTCCTTGTTCGCCAACAGATTGATTTCGTCCCTAGATTACAATACACCTCTCATAATATACAAGAAATCGGTCGGCTTGTCATCACTAATTTCTTTGCTATTCCCCAACGAGAACAAACATCCTTCCATACCTACAGATTGTTAGCCACTCCATTCTTCCACGAGAATGAAACTATTCAACTCGCCCAACTACCACGGTACTGGGCAATAGATCCAACCGATAATACCACCATGGAATGGCATGATTCCCAGGAATCTGGATGCAACTTACAACTGATGACATCATGCCGTGACACCCCACCAATCCGTACACTCTCTAAGGAAACTTGTCTTGGCCCTATAATAGAAAAGCTTCCTTTGTCTAGATGCGGAACTATACCGATTCCCCCTCCACCTTTTTCTTACGACAACTAAGAGATAATCTTTGGGTAACTTCATCACCTAAGTCATTACACTGTATAAAGATTAAGAAAATTGAATATTCTACTAATGCTCAACAAACGTGGAATATAAATAAACAAATAATCTTACCACCTGTTGCATTTAGTAAATGTCACTCTCGGTTACACAATTGCATGCTCCGGATTCACACTACTAGGTAGTCCTTTAACTTCAACTACATCATCACTGGTGATTCTATACAATAACAGTCTCATCACCAACAATATCTCAGTAGTAGACATCCACCGACATCTAACTGAAAATACCACCTGGTCGAAAGTTATCACGAATCTCATACATCAACCTTTAATAACCCCTAGTAGTCACATCTGTCGTCCCATGTACGTATCATCATTCAGCATGATGATGATTAGCTGGATTCTTCTAGGAATAACTACTAGTTGTATGTACTACGTATTTCGATAAAAACGAAAAAATTGGCTACAGAACCTCCGAATCATTGTACCCCCTCAGTCCTCAACAGAAACCACAACCTAAACGCCTATAGTAACACACACAAAAATAAAAATAAAAATAAAAGAGAGAAAACTTCCCTTTTGTCCTTATTCATCTTAATCAATTACAGATCATGATATTGAGTGAAAAGTACACACTCCAAACACAAATTGGCCAAATATGGATTGCAGTCAAATTAATCCACATCGAAACATGGTCTCCTCCGACTAATCTCCAAACAACACAATCACTCATCAACGACAAACATCCAATCTACTCCACTCACGGCAATTACAGCAAACAATTAACATCTCTCATGTCATTGAAACTTAACCCAATAACCAATCACCAACACAACATTACACCGATCACACCACCACCACCACTTATGTCACTCTCCATTATGAATTCTCGCTTCCTCCCTGTCGGCACAAACAAAAACCGATTGGAATCTCATACACATAAAATCAGATTTAATCTTCCAAACAATAAAGTAAAAGACTTCCGTCGGAAAAACCGTCCATATCATAATCAGCACCATAATCACAAGCACATAAACCACGTTAATTCCATCAACAAATCCACGACAAACCATAAACGACAAGCACAAATTCAACATTCAAAAGAAAATGAAGGATCAACAAGCGACGACCATTCACTGGAAATATACACCACCGTGAGCACCGAAATGATTGAACTCTCGTAAAGGACAAAATAATAACAAATAATCAAGCAAATAGTTATCAATATCTATCTATATATTTGTCATTGTTTTTTTTGCGTGTTCGCTCTGTTTTTGTGTATTACAGTAAAACCCCTCTATAGTGGACACCTTTCGGACTTTTCAAAAGTGTTCACTATAAAGAGGTTACATATTTTTTCAGAAACAGTATTTTCAGAAGAAACATACCCTTTTAGAGATTTCAAGTTTCATTAAACTAGATAGTCAGTTAGCTTGTATTAAAGGAATTTGGTGGATACCCTAACTGGTCAGCAAATTGTCTCGCTTTTTCTTGTAATATAGGCCCTGAAATTGGAATTTGTTTAGCGCCCTGTATAACAAACCATTCGAAGACTAGTTGATCAATTGTGTGACCATCATCATCTTTATGTTTACGTTTAATTCTTTTATTACAGTTCGAGGTATAATTGGATATAAATTCTTCACGACGCTTCAGAATATTCGTCACACCACTTTTTGATATACCGTAGTTAGTAGCTAAAACTCTTACCGACAAACCATTACCATTTTGATTTTTTTAATTAATTGAATTTTTTCCGAAGTCAACGAATTTCGACTAGACATTATGTTTTTTTTCTCTTGTTATGATTAAGAAAATAAGACAGATGCAACTATAAGTTTATCGTTCTCTTCCGCCTATTCAACGAAATAGACGTTTCTTTTTTTTTGCTTCTTATTTGTTCAATTGATAAATGAATAAAACAGATCATGTGTTTGACCGTAGTCATCATAAAATGTTCTGTTAATTGAAACAAATATCCACTATAGAGAGGTGTCCACTATACAGAAGTGTCCATTATGAGGGGTTTTACTGTATTTTATATATTCTATCTTCGTGTCGGAAACTACTATTCACCGGTAGTATGTCATGCTACTGAAACAATTGTATCTTGCGCGACTTCTCATTGATTTTTGTTTTGTTTTCTTTCACTCGTGTCAATGCACTCGTATCTTCGTGGGGGGGAGAAAAGGGTGTGTGATGGTATTCATCACCGTCACTGTTTATCATCTCTCACACCACCTGCTGAGAGATGATAAGTAGACACTATCTCCTCTCTCTCTCTTCCTTTTTCCTCCTCTCCTTCTCTTTCAATAGATAATCATTCTTTTTTGTTTTCTTTCTCATTGATTCATTCGAACAAAGTTTGACTGAGTATCACTCCGTCACAGTCACGCGTATAGATATGTTTTCGGTCGAGCTGAACTATTTTCTCTATATAACTGTTTAAGGTTTTTCTAGTTTTTCACAGACCTATTTTTCAGACAGGACTATCTAGAGAGGGTTCTGTCAAACTGCTTTTTCTCAGAGTAGGCTGCCAATCGTCAGGTATATTTAGAACCTCATCATTACAAAATTCAATACTCTACCAGAATGTAAAGAAGTAAAGAATTAAATGTAGTGAATCTTAAATTCTGTAACAGGAATATATAGAAGATAAAATATTGAAAGCATCATACGATGCAATTCGACAGTTGCTTAGGCTATCAATCATCAGGTGTGTTTAGACTTATTATACATATGTTATAGCGGAAATTAAAATCCAGAAGAATTCAAGATTGCCCTGTGGTAAAATGAGATTCGACTGTTTCCTTTAAATTGTGTATAAAAAATGAAAGATTCCGATCTACCCTATAAGGAAATTTTAGTTTTCCCTAAACAGTGCTTAATTTATCGTTGTTTTGACTGACATGTATTTTGTACTACCATGGTAAATTGTTATATTAATCTATTAAAACAATATGATCTTACAAGAAATGACATAAAACAATGCGAGAAAGAACAAATCACACATCAGTAGCTACAGTAATTACAAATATTAGCACAAGCATATTTCTTTTTTGGATGGCATTTTGTACCATATTTAACGTATTTAGCTTTACATGGACAAGATTTCATAGCACATTTAGCATTAGAATTGCAAGCTTCCGTTACTGAATTTATATCTACTGAAACATACTCTTTGCACACTTCTGCAAATGCAATTGTTGGTAGATTTGTTGAATCAAGACTACGTAAATGAGCAAAGTCATTTTTTCTTATACCCAAGAGATCTTGAACACCATATAATGGTGATAATACACCTTTCAAAGTGCACATCTTATATAGCATAGAGTCATTCGCAAACGAATGAACACATATAACTTTACAAGATAAAATTTTTGGTGTTGTATTGGTGAGATTAATATAATCAATCTGAAGACGAACGAGGTCTTCCACTTCGGATTGTTGTTGTTTTATAGCATTATCATATAACTTTTGTCTTTTATCAATAGATTTTATATAATCAGCTTTGGCTTCCTTGCGAATTTTCTTATGTCCAATACATGCTAAAATGTCCTTTTAGAAATTTCGCTCAGATTTTGTCCTTTAAAAAAAGTCCTTCGATCAGATATTCTTGGTAAAAATATCCCTCAAAAAATAGTCTCTAATATAAAAATGTCCTTCACTCTGAATTCAATGTAGTTAATAACCAAACAACGCTATAGTTCAAGAACATCTTGATGGATGACTATATTATTTCTATAGCTGCTAAATTGACAATAGATTGAAAAAATACAGAATGAAAAAAGTTGAATAATATTGATTACATCTGCGCATCAACTTCAAACGTAAATATGACAAATATTTTTAAATACTATCCTTTGATTAAATATTCATCCATCAAACATCGCCTTCAAGCTCTTTCTCATCTTTATTATTGTCGAACTCAATACCATCATCATCATCAACTTTATCTAAATCATCAATCAAAACAAAAACAAAATCGAATGGATGAAAAACTATGTTACACATGAATAGTGATTAATTTCAATTGAAAAATTTCAATAAAAATAAAATTATTAAATTGAGGCGCGGTACTACTAGATTACGGTGTGTTTTTGCACATGAAGCTCAATGATGAGTTTGTGCGTTTTTCTGAAAACAAGATTGATCATACTCATTTACTCAATCTTACTGCATTAGAAATACGTGTTCTTAAAGAGAGATTGTGGCTATGAGCTGAAAGTGAATTAGTACCGTCACAAGAAACCACCAAGCAATCCGTTCGGAGTAGTTTATTGACTGATGAAACTGCCACTATTTTACCAAGTATTTTTAATATCGGTATAGTTTCAAAACTTGTCTGTAGCATAAATGGACTTGTTTCTTTTTTCTTTTTAGGTCACAGTTTAAGCAACGTTTATCGGAAAATGCTGTCTCTAATATCAGAATCATCGTCTTTTGTCATTCTAAATATATATATACACAAGAGATTATCTCGATCCACTAGAAGGACATATTTTAAAGGCCTGTATTAGTAAAGATCATTTTTAAAGGACACTCTTCTCAAAGACATTTACACTGAAGGACATTTTTTCCAGGACAAAAACCCGGGGACATTTTTTCAAGAATCTTTTTTAAAGGACGTTCTAGGCTGTTACCGCTAACAAAGAAAAAAAACACAACTGAAATAAATGTTTTTTAGTTTTTTTCCTCTTCAATAAAGTGACGTACGCAGCAGAAATAATTATTTAATACATATATTTTTATATTGATAATAGGAAAGAGAAAAATCAGTAGACTGTGACATTTTCGGGGAATTTTGATCATGGGAAAAAACCCAGCCTTTATACAGGTAAGAGAGGTATAGAGCAAAAAATAACTTTCTTTACAATAATATCATTATCATTTGATTTACTATTAAAAACAAAGTATTCGTACAAGTGCACAACGATCAAATTCATTGAAAGTAATTTAAATATTTTCTCTTTATTTTACTCCTTTATTCTCTATCTTAAAGACGATGCATAATGAATTCTTTTTCTCCAAAATTAGTTCTGTATCAATTAGTATTTTCATTAGATTAGTTCAATTTTGGTTTTGGTAACGTTCGTTTCGCTGAAATAGAAGAAAAAGAAAATCATATGATGATCATATCTATTCTAAACATCAGTAGTCTATGTTAATATTCAAAATCTCAATGATTTTTCCAATGTTTATACATAAGAAAAGGAAAAGATATATTTTCACGTCTAATTAAATGCCATATTGCACACGTTTTGTTAGGTTTTTTTGGAACTTTCAACTGACGAGGGAACCGATGCAACTGTCAAATCGCTTTTGACTTCGAACTTAGTGCATAAAAGGTAGACCCTGATGAGGTATGAAAAACCCCAGAAGGGCAAGTGCTTATAGACTTTTCTTCAGATATTATAGCCCTTTTACTAAAATTTTTGTCGATATCCCTGCATACACCTATAAATCGAATGTCGGTATTTCGAGCTCAAACATTGCCCAAAGATAGCCCTATATGACAGTAGAAAGTCCTGAAAATATCAGCTCAAAACCATATTTTCCTCTTGAGATATCGAAGTAGCAAAAGCACCACTCACGTCTAAAGAGCTGTTCGAATTTTTTGGTTTTTTAAGATGATAGGATCTCAAAAAGAAAACATGCTTTTGAGCTGATATTTTCAGAGCTTTCTACTGTCATATAGGGCTATCTTTGGACAATGTTTGAGCTCGAAATACCGACATTCGATTTATAGTTGTATGCAGGGATATCGACAAAAATTTTAGTAAAAGGGCTATAATATCTGAAGAAAAGCCTATAAGCACTTGCCCTTCTGGAGTTTTTCATACCTCATCGGGATCTACCTCATGCACTAAGTTCGAAGTCAAAAGCGATTTGACAGTTGCATCGATTCCCTCGTGAGCTCTTTGAATAAACTTTTCGATTCGTATTTTTCTCCTCTTTTCAAACATAAGAACCGCAGTTTTATCTTGCTTCTAACGCATTCAACCCGATGAGACTCACTGGTGGGCATGGAGGAGTCGCAAGCTGACCATTAGTGACAATTGTCACACCTAAAAAATTATTACTGTAGTATATAACAGGTGGCGCAGAGGAAATTGCCGGTTTTCGATAGACTATTTTCTCACATTAGATTGCGTGAGAAAGCTTCGTACTAATATTGAAAGATAAAGAATTTTGTGTAGACTTTATTAATATATTCTCTACAAAATGCGCATTTACCGTTCTCTTATGGTATTAGAGATATTGGCTATCACAGAAATATCATTTACTCAGCAATGCAAAATTTTTCGGTGTATCTATTAGTGTTCTGATTTTTTTAAACCTGAATTGTTTCTCCTTCAAAATATATAAAACATCAAGGCAATGTCCTCGGCCAACGAAATCATACTTTTCATCTGGATTTGCAAGGACTATTCTTTTTATATGAACAGGTGGAGAATTTCATATTCTACACAGTGCTGTTCATTAGAGAGATTGATAATAGGGCCGAGGTCTTTTATCTGACATAAAAAAGTCATGAAAAAAGGACAATTAGGTGCTTTTTGTAAGTGAATTTTTGACTAACGAAGTTTTATCTACAGATATGATATTACATCTCAAAAACAGATATGTCGCTGTACTTTATAATACTACATTTGAATAGTGTGTATAAAACCATGTAACACAGAAAGCCGACACCTTCATTCCAATAAAGTGTTGAGCAGATGTTGTTTTTGTGATATCCAGTACCGTTAATATTATAAGAGAACGATAAATACTCATTTCGTAGAGAACATATCAATAAAATCCACATCGAATTCTCCCTCTTTTAATACGAGAACAAAACTTTCTCACGTAGTCTAGTCCGAGAAAACAGTCTGTTGAAAACCGGCAATGTCCTCTACGTCGCCCACTATTAACAAGTAGATTTTATTGTGTGTCCATTTTAAATGCAGATGTCTTCGATCTACATGGATACTTTAACTATTGTAATCGATAAAAAAGAGCTGCAGAACTTAGTTAACGTTATTTATAAACACGAAAAGTCCTTAAAAAAATATGGTGCAATCAAAATTAAACTGAGTGAAGGTTGTAAATTAGATCTGAAACATGGACCAAAATACTTTAAGTCCTCTCCAAATATGAAAGAAACCATAGAACGAATTAACAATGAAGATATTTACTTCATGAAAAAAACTCGCCATAATAACAGATCTCCTCGAAACAGTACAATTGATCAAGATGAATGTGATTTCTGGTCATCATTACCTTCTAATAAAGAAGAACGGCCAACAAATGTCGCAAAACACCCTGAACAAAGTTTCTTTTGTGATAGTCTAGGCAATTCCAGCTTTTCCTGGCGCTTTATAAGGAGTCATTGCCCTCCAAATCTATATCGAGCACATGGGCCAGGTGCTATTTTTCTAATGACTTCTGTTAAACAGGATCGTATGTTAATTGATTATCATCATCAAGGTGGTGATCGTGTTTGGTATATTATTCCTGCTTGTCAACGAGAGACTCTACAACAAGTAATTGATGCCCACAAATTATCAATTAGTCTAGATGATGGACAGATATTAATTCGTCCTTCAGTGTTAAGCAAATATCAGATTTATTACCATCAAATTATTCAACAACAAAACGAATTTGTACTATTATGGCCTGGAACTCTCACGCAAAGTTTCAGTAAAAGTGAAAGCTGGAGTGAATCAGTCGAGTTTCCTGTGCCTCGTGCAAATAAAAATTGTCGTGCAAGTGGTGCTGTTTCATTGTGTCGGAGTAATATTTCTGAGAACCATTTAACTGAAATAATTGATGTTACCTTATTTTCAGATAAATATGTGCGAAATTGCATTGCGTCCCCATCCAATGCTATTGCTAATGAGTTAAAAGAATTGACAGGTTTATCATTGTCCATAACAGTCTATCTCAGTATACTGTACCTTATCGTTTTAGAGGGAAACCATACAAATATAGTTTCTGAATCAAAATCAAGTAGCACTGCAATCACTTTAGCGAACGGTATTGAATTTGTTAAAAGTCTTTTATATGACTGACTAAGCTTAAACTAATCGTTAAAAATCTCGCATTAACTCAGATTCATCTATGCTTTATTTGACGACTATCGTCGAAGAGAATTGTCCGGAGTGTCATCAGAGACACATTTATATACACATAATAAGATTTATAAAAAAATGTGTGGTGTCTCTTCTACTGATATCACACTACTATATTCTCTGGAAGGATAGTGCGATAGATCGCTCAGTTCTTAAACAAAAATATTACTAGTAGCAATAGTAACTGACAGACACTCTCGAAAGGTTAATATTCTAATTATAAACACAAAGGTGTGAACGATACAAATCAACCGGACATATTATGTTTCAAGGTATCACTTTACATCGAACAAAACTGGGAATTCTTTTTTTTATCAGTTCAAATTTTGTGATAGTCTGCTTTTCCACTTGCCCAGATAGTGTTCTGAACATATTTTTACGATATATTAACGAATACTACCATTAGATCGCTTTTTGTGAGAACGCAAAAAATATGTGTAAAACAGCATGGAGCTATTGAAAAATCACAATACGGCAAAACCTGAACTGATCAAAACAAGCTAAATGAGTCACAGTTTGTTTTGCTCGATAAAAGTCAATAAAAACGAATTTTTGCGTTCGGTAAAAGGTGATATTTCGTAACATTATTTGTAAAATTAATCCATATCAATAAACACTTTGCATTCATAGCTTCTGTATGAAAGAAAACTAATCGACTAGTTTTGACAAATCCAGAAGCTATGCAAAATCACTCTCATCTCAAACTTTTGGAGCATGCTGCAAAATTTTTCATGTGACATAATGACTGATAAATACAAATTGAATTTATTTTCTTCTCTATATTTTATTGTATTACGATACACTTGATTGTCAATCGTAATTTAGCTAAAAGCGTGGTTCCACCAGATAAGATACCCATCGTACAACTGTCATCAATTGTATTACCTTCCCAATCATCACTGAATACATTAACCTCATCGTCTAACAATAGCTACATGTCTGAAGAAGATAAAAATAGGCTTGCTGGTAACAATGATCAATTACAAGATCAAGGGCTGGAGTGAGTAAAACACACTACTATAATTTATTTTTATAGTAGTTCGAGTGCAAAGGAATAAATCTTGTATGAGTGTAGAATGTGAGATGGAGATAGAAACAAATATGCACATCCACATCCTTTTTGTATTTAGGGCGTATCAAAAGCAGCTATTTTTTTATGCTGTTTGATCACTATTCAACTGGTATGATAATAAGAAACTTTTGATAAGAACTGTTTTTGTTGAGAACTAACTAGTACCATTAGATCATACCCGGGACACAAAATGCAACTTGAAAAGCTCAACGATGTACAAAGTCAAGCTTATTATATAGTGTGGTATTTCTATTCGACAAAAGCAAAATCTCTATGCGATCAACCTTGAAGACTGTAAAGAAGAGGAATTATTGATGCACCAAACACTGATCTTGTTCATATCGTCAAAGGTTGGTTGCATAGAGGTTTTTTTGTAGAACAGAAAAAACATACTTTAAAATCAGAAATACGATAATTTCCATGGAAAGGCAAGGTCAGGCTACTCAATGGCACATTAAACATTAGACAATCGTCTATCACTTTTATTTTTTATCTTGCTAGACTTTTTGCGATTCTAGATAGTGTGAAATATTCTCAATTCGATAGGTCACCCAGTATGAGTTGTCCCACATTCGTGGAGAAAAGATTCTCGGGCATCAATGGGAGAACGTCTTAAATTGAAAACCAGCGATAAAGTGTATTATTCTATTATTATGAAAACAAAATATTTTTTCAACGTTCTGGAGATGTGACATAACCATTGAAAGACATTCGTATCATTTCTGGTATAATCGTACTATAACTGCACGGATAGCAGAAAATGTGCGGTTCCAATCCCACGAAGAGATCATCTTTTTCTCCGTTCTGCGGTCATACCATGTTGATAACTGACTGACCAGTCTCTAACAACTGATATGATTCTTTTAGATCTGGTAATGTTCTCCAAATGTCATTTGCTGCCTCTTCAATGGACTTTGGTAAGAGGAAAGAAACACCTTGGAACTAAAAATCCTTTTCAAAAAGATTTCACCAATACTTTAGATGAATTGTTATTGAACAACAATAAATTATCAGATGAGGACAAGCAAAAAGTTTCGCATATTGCAGATAAGTTAATGTGTGACCCAGACATATGTCCCCGGTCGACCGATTCTGCCGACCCTTTAGGGATAACGCCTGCAACACCGTCGTTCTCTACGATCTCTTCTGAAAGACAAGCTGAGAATCGAGATATGGATGTCACAGAAGATATTATTCCGCCATCGACTCAACCATCACAGTTATCTATTTCTAAGACGATCTTTGCCTCTGGTTTACCAAGCACTACGACAAAAGATTGGCTCAAGAAAAAGTTACCCAGATGTGGTCGCATACGCTTCAAGCCAAACCGTTTCAACACGGGTCTCAGGTTGTAGAAGCATCAGTATTGAATTATAAAGTATTTCTTTTGTGCTAAGCAGCTCTGTCTTGATTGAACATCAAAACTATGACAGTGCTCAACAGACCTTATCCAGATTCCGTCACTTAATTCAATCAACGGTTGCCTTCTCTGGTGTTCAAGTCCGTTACGCAATAGAAAACAAGGAGCGGTTAAAACCGAAGGTCGTCCCTAGTTCGAAAGAAAGTGAGTTTCAAATCTGACAGGATGAATTTCAGTTTCCATGCATTTCAAATTTTGGAACTAACCGGTATGAGTGAGAATTGGAATTACGAATACATCACATATTGTATTGATATTATCACTGGTATTCATGTATCTTGAGACTGAGGGTGACATAGATTTACCTATTTATCTATCCAGACAGATAGATAAATAGTCAGTGCTTGAATTATGTGGTTTTCCATTGTGGACGAACGAATCTTCACAATTTTTCGCTTCATCTGATTGTTTCTAATTCAGAATAATTTTATCATCATTCTTGTCGATCCAAAAAAGTGGCAAGACTAATGTCGGATTAGTTTCATATTTTCAAATCATTGATCTTTATAGTATATGGCTAGATAAAAGAAAAAGATAGAAAAATGTCAATCAGTGTTGAACATTGTTCACTGATGAACTCTGATAAAACTAACACCGTGGGTAGCGAGTTCTGATACCGCAGATACTGTTAGATGGCTAATTTGTGTATCCTTCATCTTGTATATCGAAAAACTGTGTCGCACTGCATTTTCCTCGTGACTTATATACTATTGTGTAGTATATGATTTCCTTAGAGAACGCAGTAAGAGAGGATAAAGTACATGCATGCACGAGAGAATGTATCATATGTTATTCCAAAATGCATATATAAGAAGAAAGAGCACACGGAGAGAACACGACAACATTATTTCAAAGTCCACACATAAGAAGAATAGAATGAGATAATGAAGTGAAAGTGTATGTATGCTGAGCAAGTAATGAAAAAGATGAAAGTTCACGCGAGTGTATGGGAAGGAATGGGTGAAAATTCATGAATGGCGGGGGGGAGATGATGTTAGAGTTCAAAGTGTACATTAATTGGATTAGTATACTTTGAAGTAACAGACGAAAACTATGAAGTTAAAATTTCTTGACATTTTATGATCAGGCGCTAAAACATCCAGAAATGGAGCTCTTACATCGATTGGAACTACATCGCACAAGTATGATGTTTTCCTCTCGCCATAGTGATTCCAAAATATCCTCCGTCTTTTTTCATTGCCTAATGAAGGCAATTAATGATAATAGCACCTTCGCTTTCGTAGTGTCCAATCAAATATATACCACCTGACACTTTCCATGTAGCTAGAAAATAGTGATAGAAGTCGTAGTAGATATCACACTTCTACAAGCTTATAAAGAGCCGAGTAAATAGTTCATTGTCTCTTCCACTATTATAGGTTTATGCAGTCTTCATGATCTTCATGTTGGCCAAATTCCTGGTTGGGTTAGCCGTGAACGGTTGCAAGAGCACTTTCCTGAAGCAACTTCTATCGATTATCGGCCGGGAAAAAACACAAGTAACCGAGTCAAACTAGGGTATGAAATGGTTGGTGATGTTACTCATAGCATTCTATCTGTTTGTTTTCGTTAATATTAGATATGCCTTTGTGCATTTTAATGATATCCTTACGGCCACTGAAGTAATAGGAAACAAAGACAGATATCAAATTGGTAATCAACGTCTTTCAATCTCATATAAACTTTTGAACAATACGGTGCGCGAAATCCACCACAATGCGCAACCATAATCAGACGATATATTCCCCAGAAACTGTTGTTATCATCAATTTAGTTTTTATTTTATATGATACTTTCTAATAAAGGATGAATTCTGCATCACATATAGGATTCACTCTGTTTTCCATTAATATGCAACAAATAGAATAAGCTTGGATTATGTAATCCTGTACACACGATCTCTACACTGCTTTGATGAAAAGCTTTATTGTATATTATACAGAAGAGGTGAGATCACAATGAACAGAAAGTGAGGAAGCGTGAAAATACGCTCGTTCTGAAGCTCGATGTTGACTAGTCATGAACTCTTCTAGTACAATTAACTGCATTAATAGATATTTTTGGACAAGGACATATGTTTTCGATTTACTTTACTCTGTATAATATTCAACAAATAATAGATGTAATCGCTTTCGAACGAGCTCACACCAGAGTTTTCGAGTATTTCCGTTGTCAATGATGCTTTCAACATCAACTACTGTTCTTACGGATATTATTTCGCAGATCTAATAAAGGTCTCGTTTATAAGCTTTTATGCGACCCTCATGAGCATTTTGTAAAATAAGAGAACTGATGCATAATTTTCTTGTGATAATTGCTAATTTCATTTGTTACAATCAAGTAACGGTAGGATTTTTGTCGTTGTCTATATCATATATGTTATAGCTGCCCTTTTAGGCACTTATGTCTAGTTTATAATCACAAGACTAGTAATTCTGCTCATGTGTAGAAATACTTATTCTAAATTCTAGACAATGATAAGGAATCTCACTAGGCTTAGGACAGCTCCAATCAAACGAAATGTTACAACAATTTTGTTCAGTTTGGATAAGTGTTCAATCCTAGCTTAGTAAAATGCGCAGAACTTTTCTGGCATCGACATCAGACTGGTAACTATTATTTTTTAGGGAATACTTTACGGTGTTGCCTGTAACTTTTTCATGACTACTTTTTTTATACATGATTTTTAGTTGCGCATAACTGGTGACCCTGTAGATCCTAATAATACATAGTGTAGAAATAATACACGAGAAAAAAAACGAAAACTCAACAATCAAGTTACGAGAACACAATGAGATTAAAAATTTTATTTCACGCTAGCTTTTTTCACAGTAAATATCAATAGAAGAATAAGTTGAACCGAGATAGATGTATTTTATTTACATTTTCATTCGAATACAATATGTTGCACAGAATGCAAATCAAAAAGACTCGGAGAACCCCGCAAGGTTTATTGGCTCATTGATTTCAAAATTAGGTATAAATTCGCTAAGGACTTGTTTGGATCATCAGGATGTTATTCTCTCTACAAAGCAGATATGCTCTATATAAGGCTTTGAGATATGTAAACCGTCTATACGGTTTTCCCTTTACCACCAGGTCTCTCTAAATACGTTATGAGTAGGTTTACCAAATAATAACGTACTCCCAACAATTGAATCAGACAATGCTATGAAATATTTAACTTTTTCATCACTACTCTAAAGCAGTGTCCGTAATTTCTTAAGAATTACTTGGAAGTAATATCTACAACTGTTCCAGTCTTGTCCAGACGTACGTCACTGTTGCGACAGTATATAGCTCACTGTTGGAAATTTGAAAGTTTCGAGAACATTATTCAATATTACAGTCTTGTCGACTAATATACAAAGGCTTTATTAAATCTGTCACCTAATACTGTTTATTCAAGAAGTAAAATTAACAAAGTAGATGAATATTTTTTGAACTTTTATAATTCTCTCCATCTGTTACAGATTTTTTGGATATTTTCCGAAAGAATCCCGAGTGGAGAGAGCAGTCAGAAGATGGCCTTTCTCGAATAATTGTAAATTATCAACCGGATATAGATGGGAACATGAAGTTCTGTAGCAAGTTGAAGAGATCAGTTGATATTTTCACTCAAAAGCTACTCTATAACAATGTTTTTGCTAAGACATTCTGTGATGTTAAAATTTTCGCTTCACGAAGAAATAACTATATGAGCGTAATCAGCCTAAAAATGTCTATGATTATTTTATTTTTTTTCGTAATTTTACGTATTTTATCCTTCTGAACAGCTTCATTCTCAAGCCAGCATTGCTAGCTGGTCGTGTTCGCCGGCAAGATTATAACGAGTTATCGCAACACTTTTTTTCGAAACGATAAGCAAAAGAAGAGTTTTCATTTCGCAAAAAATAACAATTGCTTAATCACAGCTAACTTAGAGAAGCTTCACACTTTAGTCGTTTTTCCCTTTGAAAAGACCTAGTTGAGAACAATCGTCACCAGAATTGTTGAAAAATTTGTTCTACATTAGACATAATTTGTCTCCGTGAAAATTGCCGGAGAGGGTCAAATTTTTCGAGAACATTGTAAAAGATTTTCGCTTTGCCAGAAACCCATGTAACCATTAAACGCACTTCGGACGACGTTAGACGCGTTTTTGTCGAAAATAGCCGCGTCTTGATGCGTTTTCGCGGTATGGCATCATGACGACGCACTAATATGCGTTTCAAGTGACGGCACTTAAACGCTTTTATAAAAAGTTCAGCGTTTGGATCAATTTACCGAATGAAATGCGTTCAAACGCGTTTAAGAAGCTGTAAGTGTTGCATTAGAACGTGCTCACGTGTGCACACGCATCTAGATGCGTCGAACGATCAAAAATTGTTTGATTTTCATGGAGTATTCCTCGATAAATTACTAAATCGTTTAGATGCATCTCATGAAGCTTATATATAAACGCGCCTAACTCGAAGAAACGCATCCAAATGCATTGTTTCTCAGAAAACAATAAATAAATAAATACCTACATCGTCCATTTCCAATAAAAGTGTTATCTAATAATAAAGAAAGAATGGATGTAGTATCAGAACTGATAAAATTCGATTTTCTTTCAATAAAGCGAACATCTGTATAAGACTTCGTTTTAATTTATACTGAATGCTTACTGGCCAAGTGTTATAAGAAAAATCATCTGGTGCTTATAATTAAACCACCTGAGAAAATATCAATCGTTCTGATGATGGATATTAACTACAAACTATTTTTATTATGATTAAGAAGATTCAACTAGATTTGGAAATCGAAAAAAAATAAACTGTTTCAAACGTTCATCGAAAACGTGTATTATTTTTTCAAGTGTTTGTTCAGGTTTGATGTACATGTATGTATTGTTTGGATCGATAGTTCCAAAAAGAATATTTTCACACGAAATATCATGACCATCTAAATTGACACGAAGACATCCTTTGATATTCACCAACTGAACTTGATAAAGATAGGAATGTTCATTTGATCCATTAATACGTATTATTTGACGAATAAAACCTAATCGTAACTTATTGTTAAGCAGAAATAAGATACAAGAATCAGTAAATGATGATTTATCATCATCTGTTGAAGTAGTAAATCGATACGAACCAACCTAGAAAAAAATATCATTAATAATTCATGAATTGCTTTGAAAACGTACACTGCATGACTTAAATAATTCAATTTTATCATTATTTAACGATTGTTGAATTTGTTGGATTGTATTATGATCATTATTATGATTCCACACACGTATGAATGTTGTATTTTCTTGTCCTCGAATATTTGGCGTGATTGTTCTTCTGGTTTGTTGGATATCATTGATAAACTTGTGTAACGTAGGATTGAAACCAGATTGTTCAAATTCAATACATGCTGTTCGAAGCAAACGAATATTATTTTCAATTTCGATTCCGTGACGACGTGTTGAATGTACTGAATCCGTTAATATTCCTAAATCAAAAATAAAACATATCTGATTCCGTATTCTCTATGAATATCCCAGTTTTACCCAAAAAGCTTTCAAAATTGAAAGTACTAAAATTGTTGCTCGATGCGCAATCATTCACGCTAGCTGAAAAATGTTGAAGACTATGAACACATTGAACATTATTTCTTTCAGTGTATAAACGAGGAAAAAGGCGAAGAAATTTCTCATATAGAATATCAATTAATTCAATTTGTTTCTGATTGATGGATCGTAATTCAACAAGATGAGTACCAACAACAAGGAATAAAAAATGATTGTAGTACTGTGGTGGTAAAGCAGATCTAAACGCTGCAAAGCCAAACAATAATAAAGAACGAAGTTCATTTCCTTTGAATAAATGAAACTTGATGATCGAACGTGGCATTCTTATCAAGTTTGATGGGTATTTGTACTTCGACAGATAGGCATCTATTTGCGGAATCATGGAACATATTGACCAAGGTTGACGACGGTATTTTCGATCAAACCACAACTTCAATAAACGTTTCTACAAGTGAAGGACAAAATACGGTTTAGTAAAATAATATTCAAGCTTTTTTTATTATTATTTAGGCTAAATGACATTACCATTACACCGTGATAAATGTTATGAAGAGAGTCAGAGAGAAAAGAACGACCAACGTCAAAATATCTTAATTCTCTTAAAGCACATCGACCAAAATGACCACGCATAATTGCAATTAATTCATCGGCATCAGTAGGTTTATCATCCTCATCGATGCTCATTATTTCATCATATGTTACATTGGAACGAAGACGAGGTTGAGTTTGAGACAGTGGTAGTAATGGAAATACTCGAATTTTTTTTGTTGATTCTTCACGAACAGGAACTGTGATTCCTGCATAAAAGAAAGATCATTAATTCATATGTAAAATTAGTCTCCAACTATATCTGAAAAATCTTTCTCAGAGACATCCAATTCTCAAACATTTAGATTTAAAAAAGGTCTCTATGAGTCTCTCAGAATGATATTCAAGTAATTGCGATGAAATATGAAAAGATCGCGACCTTAAATAACATTAAACTTGCCTGGTAGTTCACAGCGACCGCATCCATAGATACCGATTGGTTCTGCCAAGTTTTGTGTAATTGCTTGTGCTGGCTTATCTAGTGTTGCAGCTAACAAAAAAACTCGAAGAATTTCCAGACTATTATTTGATAATGTTAAATCGAAATATTTTCCTTTTTCTAATTCTTTGAGTTCTTCAACAATTGGTGTAAGCATTGTAAACATCTGATCACGAGATGGCTTTTTTTTGCTAGATGAAACACCAGCTACAATGACATTCTTCAGTTTAAAACGTTCATTACGTTTTAATTCATTGATTACAAAGGTGAACACCCATAAAGAAGTATTAGAACTGTTGTCCACTTGAATACCATCAACGTTCATTAGTAATGTTAAAAATCGACATGATTGTTCTTCTGATAAAATTCGATCATATCCAAGACCATCGGTTATATCTTTCATTGTATCAACTGGATCAACAGATAAATCTTGACGTTTAAAGTTGATATATTTTGTTCGTTTAACAATATCTCGAATTTGAGGTAAGATTGGCATATATAAAAATTCTAAGTTATTTGCACGATTACTTTCATATTCCGTACATTCAGTATTATCACAATGATCAACGCTGGTACATATCTGACTACATTTATTACAAATATTTATCTTGGTTGATTTAACATTTGATGAGGTTTGTTTATTTAAAAGACGAGTAATCCTTGAATAACTTCTTGGTACATTAGATATCTTTAATGAACGCAGTAAATAACAGATATGATTAATACAAACATTTGAAAGTTTATGTCTTGCTTTAAGTATAATCAAAGCAGTCCCAATTTCTTTTTCTGTTGGTGAATCATTGCTAAAACATGTATTGAAACTATTTAATGACAAAATACGATAGAAAAATGCATTCATACAATTTTTCTGACAAATATTCAGCAAATTCGAATATTTTGGTTGAATTCATTGCATTGATAGCTTCTTCATCAATGGTAAACCATTCAGTTTCATCAGTTTTTTCATTTAAATCATCTTCATTCGAATGAGAAGAACGATCAACATTTTCTTCAAGGTGATGAACATCACTAAAGATATGCAAATTTTGTTAATAATGGTAAAATTATCGATTGATGACTTAATCTCACTGTTGTTCGAATGTTGTCGAATGTTTATTCGAATCAGTACGTAATAATTCAAGAAGTCTTTTACGACGACGATATAAAGTTGATCTATGAACCATTTTTTTAATAGATCTAACAAAAAACAAACCAATATTCAACTATTTCTTATTATTTTTATTTATTTTCTTTTTGTTTGTGATGTTATAAAAAAAAGTTGACATGAAGATAATGCATAAAAACGTTAAATATCATCTTCGTCTTCATCTTCATTATCTTCGCCATTATCTTCTTCTTCTTCTTGACAAGCAAGATCAATAAAATCATTTTCGACTTCATGAACTGATGCTGTTGGTGGATCATTATCGCATTCGACTCGATCTTCTTCAACAACGTCGGTCAATTGATTGTGTCTCTTTTCATTGTGGGATGTATTTCTAAATACTCCATTTATAGCTTCTTTGAACGGTCGTTCTTCAATAATGATGCCATGTAGATGCTCAACAAATTCTGGAAAAACAAAATAAAATGAAAAAAAAATAAGTATTTTTCTCAAGGAAATTTTACTTTTAATGAGCTGTTTTATTGTTGGTGAGACATCTGGACCTCGTTTAGTTTGTAATTCTTCGGGTGTATAGATCAATTTAATAATTTCTCGAACAGTATGAGTTGCTGTTCTACGACGACAATCAGTTAAACGTTTTACATCAACATTCAAAGACTCTGCAATGGTTTTGACGTCGATTTGTGCTGTTGGAGCAAGAAGTCGTGCTGAATCAATAATCCAGTTTCGAACAGCTTCATTTCTTATTGCTAAAATAATTGCACTAAATGCATCTTTCATGTAATGAAATATATTTACGTATCGTATTATTCTTCAATTGACGATATGCCAAAACGAGTTTGTCATAATTCGCCTGCAATGCTTCATTTTTATGATATAAACGATTATATTCTTTAACATAGTAATCTTTATCATCGACGCCAAGGTCCAATGCAACTTTATCAACATTCATTTGTTCTTTATCAACACAAATAACATCATCGACAAGATCAAGACCTGTAAACAAAATCATTTTTAACAATTGAACAATCAGCGAGAGATTTTTTATTTGCAGAAAAAATAATATCGGTATATTTTATTTCAATACTATTCAATTAATTCATCTTCGCTTGTCGATTTATTTACCTTTCTTCTTCATTTGTTGATGTTTACTTGTAGTAACTGATGATGATTTTGATGATGATGACGTTGGTGTCTTTTGTACATGAACATGTTTTGAACTACTAGCTGTACTAGTAATGCTTGATGGCAATTTTTTTGGTGTATCATCTTTTTTTTCATAAGTAAGCGATGATTTTGATCCCGTTATTTTACCAACGATCACAACCTTCTTGAGCACTAAAAACAACATCGGAATCAGCATTTCGAATAAATTTCTATTCCATGAAATAAGACAAACTTTGATCTAGAGTCTTTTGACTAGCAACTGTTCGATCAGTAGTAGTAGGATTTTCAGCAAACGTTTCTTCATGTGTTTGTACACTTGTACGAACATTATTTTGAGATTTTGTGTTCATTCGATTGTTATTTGAAGATTTTTCCTCTACAGCATATACAGAACCTTTAACATGATAAAAAGCAAATGGCATACCTAATGCTTTTGTTGATTTTAATTTGTCAGTTCTTTGATTTTGATTCGAAGTACTATTGTTCAACTTTTTTTCTTTAATTGATTGATTATGAGAAGGACCTGAAGACACAAAAAAGATTCATTATTTTAATTAATTAATTTCCTGCTACCTTTGCTATTTGTTTTCAACGATTGTTTTGTTGATGACATAGAATATTGTTGTTTGTTAGTATTTTCCTTGTTTGTGCCTATGAAGAAAAAAAATTCATATTATTTTAATTAAGAAGCAAAAACTTTAACAAGCCATCAATCTCAATATCTATTACAGTTCATGAAAATTAACAAATTTAATCATATGTGCAACATATGATATCAGATGTTCGAGTAGTAACGATAGAAACAGGAAAGAAAAAAAGTTACTAGAACGAAAATGAACTGTTGTTCTCGTTCTTCGAGTTACAATGACATCTTATCGACATATATATGTACATATGTAAATGGCTATTTACAGCTGTTGTTCTGTTGAATTCTCTTTTATTTAAATTATGAAATCGATATTTATAAAATACAAAAAAAAAACATTTATTTTAAAAACGTATTTATTACCTTTTTTAGCATGAACATGGCGAGGTGATGGATCATCAAATGACGATATGTCACATGTGTCGAATGTTTGAACAACACCATGATTAACACTTTCACCTTCGTTTTCTTCAGCCACACTCGATAAAACCTGCACTTGTTCAGCACAATCATCTTCAGTACCTAGAATAAAAAAAACAAATAAAAGAAATCATTAATCCTTTATTTTATTATTAATGTAACTACAAAAAAGACACCTGATACACTTACCAAACAAAAGAATTTTTCCTCGATTAGTACCACGACTTTTTAAATCGATCTTGTATGTAACTAAATCGTTCACTTTTAATGGTCGACCAAAGTTTACCAAATTTTCAATTGGTAACGTTAAATACTTTATTACACCATTATTGCTTTTTGGATTTTGAATAATAACATGTGTATGATCAGCTCTATCCATACGTAAAGATGTTGTAGAATCAGCTAAACTACCTTTTGATGCGAAACGATTCATCTAAATCAAAACGATTATTCAATTTGTTTCCAAACGATTCACGTGTTTATTTCTTTTTCATAGACAGTTCAACGATATGTATCAACCGTTAATCTATCATCTGTGTGATTGAAGAAGTTTTTCCTTAACACATGGTTCAATAAACAAACAAGCAGTATGTCTGTTCAAACGCGCTCACGTTGGTGACTTCTGTCTATTTCTCTCTCTATTCGTCATTGAATCCGATTAAAGGAAATAATTTCTTTTTTTTATTTTATCTCTTTTCGAAAGTTTTGACCATTATATCAACTCATATGATTCTTGAAGGATCAAATCATTCAATTCATTATACCGAAACCGATATCAATGATATTGTTTGAAATAAATAATCATTGGTTAGATTTGGTGCAAACCAATGACGTGATGAAAAAAAAGCTTTATAAAACTAGATTGGTTTATTGATTCATTATCGAATAGTACTAAAATATTTTTTTATTTCAAGAAAATTATTTTGTAAGCAAAAGTGTGATCGATCATTGAATTTTATTTTTCAAACAGTATATTTTCTTATTACAAGAAAATATTTACTTCACGAAACCAACAAATAGGACGATTGAAAGACAAAGAATATGACTGTTTATTTATTAATCATGTACTGAATTGCTCATTTTCTTAAAAGAATAAGTCTATGAATGTTTATCTCAGTGCTCGTTAAGAAAATTCATTTGAGTTGAAATAAGAAAACTGTTATTCCTTGATTTTTTTATCGTTTATACATGAAGTTAAAAATAAAAAGGACAATTATAGTTTTATTTTATTTTCATCTTTAATATCATATTTATATATTGATAAAAATATTTTCATCATTTCAAATATCCTTATAATCTTAATTTGATTAAAAACAAAAGAACATCTTTAACATGACATTCAAGAACGAAATATGAACGTCGAGCTGTGTATAGCTCAGAGCTACTTATGCTTGGCTATCAATCGTCTGTTCATGGGTTCGACTCCACGTTCAAGCTGCTGTTCAAAATTAACCACTCTGTTGCTCACGGTATTGAGGATATATGCCATAGTCAGATATGGTGCGTTGGTTCAAATCCAACATAGAGTGACGATTAATTTTTAATTTTTTTTTCGAACCAATAAAACGCATTTAGACTCGTTTATTTATGACACGCACCCCAACGCATGTCAACAAAATTCATCAGCTAGACGCATCATTAATACCATTTGAATTTAAACGACACTACAATTTGAAACGCATCTGGTAGCCTTTTTGCTTTCGGCTGCGTTCAATTGTGTTTGAGACATGTAACGCGGTTAAACACACCCGAATAGAAACGAGGTTAATACTGTCAAAAATGTTGCATTTTAGATGCGGTCCAACGCAGTTCTATGGGAAAATGCATTGCGACGCGTGCACATTTTGAACGATGTCTTCTGCGTTTGACCAATCCAAACGCATCTGAATGCCTAAAAAATGTTGCATTTTGGATGCATCCAAACGCAATCATGCCATTGACTATAAACGCTCAGTGACGCATCCAAAATCAAAAAATAATTACATGGGAATTGTTACATTTTAGGTTGCAAAAGAAACGTTCATATTATACGGCTTGTCCACGTAACGCGACACTTCGCTGATTAAGGTTTGAAAAAAATTATTCGAGTTCAATGGATCTGGGTAGACTACCAGACGTATTTTCTAGCGCTAATAACAAATCTGACATTAATTTTTGGAAAAGAATACTTTTTTCATGCAAAATTAGGTTTTAAACTATTCAGAAACTATATTTTCAATGGTCTAAACAAAAGAGTTTTTTATTATAAACTGGCGAGAGACATACCACTCGAACAACTAAACTTGCAAAAATGAAACCATTCTGACCGTGTTAAGTACCTGAAAATCAATGAACAAAAAACTATGTCACAACGTTACGTCGTTTTAACACAAAACAACAACTTTAAAGTGTCTCAAACAATGATAGAACGCATATTTTGCACATATTTAAAGATTAATTATAAGTGTGGGATGGAGTTCATTTTTTGGCTGTTCTCCGAAGGGAGGAGAAGTAGGGGAGATTTGTGATGAAAAAAATATTAACAGAGGAACATAAAACAGTAGTAGATCTGCTCGGTTTTTAATGCTGACTCTAAATATGTTATTAGTTTGGATCCAAGTCCACTTTATCTGACTAAAGTCCAGCGAAGACTGGTTCAAAATCAATGAAATTGTGCCTCGAAAAAAGTGTTCTTGAATCTAACTCAAACGGCCAGTCTATTGAGTCCAAACATTTAGTATCATTTTGACGGTCTAGCTGTTTGCTATCCATATTGAAAATATCACGAACAGGTATTTTGTTTTTCTCGAGATATGTTCCCTCAAGGAACCCAAGTCTGTATTTTTACTCTATTTTGACCATGCTGGTTGGAGTTAGTACTTTGGCTTAAGTCATGGACGAGGACATGCCATATAGCCTTTATGAGTGTCTAGCTTTACCTTAGTTATGGTAAAAAATTCATGGGAAAATATTGTGCTTATCTCGTGGTACGATGATAGGAAATGGTCCACAAGTACCATATCGGGCAAGGTCAAAGTCACATGTAAAAACACCACTTGAATACATCAAAAAGAGTATGAAAATGTTCGTCATAATGGGATCTATCGATCTACGTAGTTTTTAGACTAACTTATTAGGCAAAATGCATTGGGCCGGTTTAGGGCCTTATACATCCCGTCCTTTGTGCGGATAGTAACCGATGACATAAAAACAACAGTGGACAATTGAACCAATCGATGGAGAAACGCTTCATGCCACATACGATCGTACATAATAAGGAGAAATGGAAAGAAAGAATAAATATATATGAAGGGCATGTACATTCTTTTACCTTGATCATTTCGACGTTGATATTGTAACGATTCAGTAAAATTACAAGGACCATCGTGAAGTATTAAGTCTTTCGTGAAAATGGCATTCCAAAACATGACATCACTTGGATAATTTACCTTCGATGCTTTCCTTCAATTAGCTGGAATTTTAGATGAGTCTTCACCATAAACTACCTCATTTTTATTATTTTGAAAACCTTCAAGTGTAAATACTCCTGAAAAATCAGTATTAACATTTCTACTCCACTGCCATTTTGAAGTAGTTTTTCTCGCACATTCAACACATCATTGTTTGTTTGCTGTTGTTAATTTTCGACTTTTTCTGAGTTTAAAGGGTGTTACAGTTCGCCTTTGATGGGCGAACAAGAATCAAACAAGAGTGTGTGTATCGCACACGAACGTTTATTTCGAATAGATCTAATCCAACATGTATATCTGTATATCAAAATGGAAAAACAGCTGACATATATACTGTACGAGGACAAAGAGAGGAGAAAAAACAAAAGAAAAGAGAGACGAGACCTGGAAGAGATATAGATGAGCAAGAAATGAACGACTATCCAAATGGATCGGGTTGTCGTGCAGCGACATCTTGCTGACAAAGGATTTTTAGTTTAATTCTTTAATTGTTCTTTGCATCGATGTTCTTTTACCTTCAATGTTGTTGAGCTGTAATTCAAACACTACTTTTCTCTGACTTTGCCCTTTTTTGAAATACAATCATCGTTTAACTATTTTTTTGAATTGCTTCGTTCTAATAGTACTTGGTGCACTGCATCTTGTTTTGTCTTTGATTGTCCCTTTTCGTAATATTCAGTTGATTTTTTTGTTAATGTATCACGGCATAATGGATGTGGTTTTTTTGTAAGAGTGTAATTCATCAACAATGTTGGGTATCATCCACGTCGGATTCATTATCTTGTGTTATTTCTCTTTGTTTTGTTCTCGTTTAACTATATATGTACGTGTTTTTCATCATTAAAACAGATAATAAATGGTGGCACAGAAGTGCTGTTCGGATATGAATCGAGGATTTATCTTTAATAAAACATGTGATTAAAAATTTGTCATTTCCACAAAAAGATGCAACAAAACATGCTCTACAAAATGGCTTTTTGATTGATCACACTAGCATATGTAATGGCATGGTTATAAGTTTAGAAAAATACCTTACAAAAAATAAAAATTAACCATGACATTTTCAGTATAGAAAAATGTTATATCCCGACCTCTATGTGATACATTTATGTTTCTTTCGTGTTCGTCTTTCTCTCCTTTCTTCTCTTTCTTTTTTTGTGATATATATATTGTTAACTTTGGAAATAAACAGCCAGTTATGCCTTTAGTGCGTCGAACTAAATGTTCTTAACATCTACGAACACGCCCAGAGATCAACAAAGGCATTAACAGTGGTGACAGCGGTTATAAGAAGAAAATCTTTTCTTCTTTTTAATTCAACAGCGATTATAGTTACGATTTTTCAAGAAGGAATCCTTCTTATTAGGAAGTTGATTCTGTTTATCCATATTCAATTACTATAATTAATTACAATAATGGCTAATGATGATCCACCTTCCAATCCAAACGAAGATAAGAAAACAAATGAAGAATCAACACAAGCACAACAAACAAGTACACCAAAAGAATCAACACGTCGACAAGTTCGATTTTTAGCAGATGAAGAACGAATGGGTACAGATAAATGGTTATCTATATTGGATCAAGTTTATGATGATATGAATTATTCACCATCACAACGTATAGTTAATACAATTAAATTCTTAAATGAAGCACAAAAAACATGGTATGAACAAAATAAAGATGAAATTAACGAGGATTGGACATTATTTTGTGATCGATTAAAACAAAATTCATCTAATCACAAATCAAGTCAAACAACTGCTTCATCCAACAATACCTCAACATTAAACAATACCGAAGTGATCGTATTGGAGGAATTCATCGATGCAAAATTTGACAAATATTCAGGTGTTGGTAATGCGAAGAAGTGGCTATTGCAAACTATGGATCGGTTTAAAATGTCTGGTTTACGACGTGAAGACCAGTTTGATGCAATACCTTTACTACTAGAAGGCGATGCTTATTTATGGTATGCCACCAACAATGAAGCGATACGTAACTTTGAAACATTTAGCAAGTTATTTCTTCAACAATTTACGACAACAACATCGTCACCAACAAGCTCTACTGAGGGTACCAGACCACTAGCGGCTGTAGTACCTCATTTTTCAACAACATCACATTTACAACGAACAGTAGCTGATGAAATTATCAAAAAACCAACATATTTTTCTGGTTCAAATGAAGATGTTCATGATTGGTTAGATAAGCTAGAACAACGTTTTCGAATGGCAAATTGGAATGATGAACAAAAATTACAGTATATCTCCATACATCTACAAAATGATGCATATACGTGGTGGATGCAAATATCTACATCAATTAAAACATGGTCAACATTTACTACAGCTGTTACACAAGCATTTGGTTCAACAAAAGTACAAGAATTTGCATTTGAACAATTGAAATGGTACAAACAAACAGTTAATCAATCCATTACACAATATTACGACAAGATTATGGAGCTGTGCAGAAAAGTTGATCCAACAATGCCTGATTCAATGAAATTAAAATATTTAATGGCAGGAGTGAAGGATACATTGAAAACACATGTCGCATTACAAGATCCAAAAACGACAGAAGCATTTTTAACATCTGCACGAAAGATTGAAGATGTATTATCACTCACCAAGACCAATAATGAATTACTTGATAATGATATCACCATCATCAATTCAACTGGCTATCAAAATCAATCAATCGATCAACCAACATCAGCACGAACATCAAACAATCAATTTCATCAACAAAATTCTCGAAATACAAATCTATCACAACCTCGAACAAATCGTAATCAGAATAGACCAGCTGGAAATAATTCAAATCGACAAAATAAATCGTCAAATTATACAAGGCCGACACGTCGATCAGGTGTTTGTTATAATTGTGGTACTCCTGGACATTATGCCAGAGATTGTACCAGTTCCCATTTTCAATAGGGGAAGCATCGGCCGATGGTGTTGCTCCCGAAAATTTATATAACAACCCATCGACATTAAAAACATCGTTATTATATCTTGATGTTATTGTAAATAATCAAAAAATGAAAGTAATGATAGATACAGGTGCAAATCGAACTTTTATTTCAAGAGAAGCATTAGATCCATCATATGGTACGATGTTTAACAACAAAGGACATCAACGTGTAATTCTAGCTGATGGATATACGTCTATTTTTGTTTATGGTACATTAAATTTATCTATTAATATGGGTAACACATTAACTTTTATCAAAGCATTTGTAGTTAAAGAGTTATGTGCGGATTGTATAATAGGAATGGATTTTATTAACAAGTACAAAATGATAATAAATACGGACGAGAAGATTGTTTCAATTTATAATAATTATAAGCGTACAACATTAAAGTTTGATGTTAATTCAAATGTAAAGAGATATCCAGCACGTTTAATCAACAGCATTCGAATCCCACCAAAACAGACAAGATCTATTCCTGTTTCGATTGAATTAGCATCAGCTAATGTAGCATTTCGTCCATCGTTTAAATTACAACAACGAACATCTCTACTTATGTTAAATTCTGCATTAAATGTGTATAACAATTTCTCACGAATTTCACTTTATAATCCAACAAATTATTCATATACATTAACAAAAGGTTTAATATTAGGAACAACTACTATTCCTACATTATCATTCAAGAAAAATTCAACTGTTGATCATGAATTAGTAGATAAAAATATCATCAAATTAACCGAACACATTAAATGTCCTGAACAACATGAAAAAATTAAATCCACTCTCGATCAACATGCAAAATTATTTGATACGAGTAAAGCTACAATTGCAACTGATGTCAAACCACATTCGATTAAAACACTCGATCATCCTCCACCAACATCTAAACCATATCATACAACACCAATGAAACAAGAAGCAATGTATGAAATAGTACAAGAATTATTATATTTGGTTTGATTCGACCATCTTATTCACCGTATGCTGCACCTGCTTTACTTGTACCTAAACATGATGGAAATTGGCGAATGGTAGTCGATTACAAGAAATTAAATCAAATTACGATTAAAGATAGTCATCCATTACCCAAATTAGAACAAGCAATTCAAACATTAGGTGGTGGTTATAAATTCTTTTCCAAGCTTGATATGAAAAGTGGCTTTTGGCAAATTCCAATTCAAAAAGAAGATCGACATAAGACTGCATTTGTTACATCTGAAGGTTTATATGAATGGAACGTTTTAGCACAAGGTTTAAAGAACAGTCTACCATCATTTCAACGTGTTATGACAGATATATTATCTTCATGTCGTCAATTCGCATTAGTGTATATTGATGATATTATGGTTTATTCTCGATCATTTGAAGAACATCTTAAACATATCTATCAAGTGTTATCAGTTTTATCAGAACATAATTTTCAACTCAATCCATCCAAGTGCAGTATTTTTCGTCAACAAATTGATTATTTATCACATTCGGTATCGGAACAAGGTGTTAAACCTAATGATGAAAGAATACAAACAATACTCAAGTTAAGCGAACCTTCCACCTTAGCGGAAGCAAATAAGTTCCTGGGCGGTATCTCATGGTATCGCAAATTCATTCCACGATTCGCATCCATAGCTGCACCTCTACATAAGGTGACAAACTTAACAAAAGCAAATAGGAAAAACTTTAGTTGGGGAGAGCCACAAAGAGAAGCATTCTTACAATTGAAGCAATTGTTAACAACCTCTCCTTTATTTTTGGATTATCCAGATGATGATCATCCAGTTATTTTAACAACAGATGCATCAAAAGCCGGTATTGGAGGAACATTACAACAACAAATTAATGGGGAAATTAAAAATCTTTATTATCACTCGCAAATGACATCATCTACTCAAAGAAGATATGATCCAATTGAACTAGAAGCTTTAGCAATATGGATGTGTTTTCAACGTATGCGACCTTATTTATTAGGAAGATCAATAATTATCTATACAGATCATTGTCCATTATGCAAAATGATGTGTTCAACAGTGAAAAATCGAAGAGTAGATCGAATATCAATATTATTACAAGAATTCAATATTGAAAAAATTATTCATATTAAAGGTCAACACAATTGTTTAGCTGATTATTTATCCCGTCATCCTGTGCCAATTGAAGAAGAAATATTTGATGAAGATTATGGCATAGCTAAACGAGTTGAAGGGGAACCGACTGTTAAGGGACGTGTTCCTGATGAAACTTCTCTACTAGTTGGAGCAGTTATGACAAGATCCAGAACAAAATAGATGCAATCAAAACAAGATCAAAATGCAACAACTACACCAATAGATAAAAATAAGGCAACATTACCAGTGATAGAAGAAGAAACTGATGAAAGGAAAGAAGAACCATCACAAATTATTGCAAAAAATACGCTGGATATACAACAATTAAAAATTGAACAAGGAAAAGATCCGATTATTCAACAAAAAGTTACAGAAGTTATGAAAAATCCAGCAAAAAGTTCTTATGAATTGAAAGATGGCTTATTATACAAGTTAATGGTTATGCGTGAAGGTTGTAATACCAAGAAGAAGTTAATTTATTTACCTTCATCAATGATTAATGATCTTTTACAAGTTTATCATAGTGATCCTCTTAGTGGTCATTTTGGAACGCAACGAACATATTTGAAGATCAGAAACAAGTATTGGTGGCCAAACATGAAACATTCCATCACTCAATATATACAATCATGTTTACCATGTCAACAATACAATATTAGTAGATCGAAGAAACCTGGTCATTTACAACCAATCCCACCTCCTGAAGGACCATTTCAATTAGTTGGCATGGATTATTGTGGACCATTTAAACGAACACCTCGTGGTAATCAATATGTATTATGTATTACAGATTATTTCACAAGATGGGTAGTAGCTATTGCGGTACCTGATTGCTCAGCACAAACAACAGCTGAAGCATTATTTAATGAATACATTTGCAAGTATGGGGTACCAGCAGTAATACTATCCGATCAAGGAACACACTTTCTTAATAAGTTAATGGAAGCTATGTCAAAATTAGTCGGATATAATCATAATTATTCAACCACGTACCATCCTCAATCAAATGGAATGATTGGAAGGTTCAATGCAACATTCGTTCCACAAATTGCCAAACTCCAAGATAGAGAAAACAACAATTGGGACGAATTTTTGTCACCTGTAGTATTTGCATACAATACAGGAACACATTCAACAACACAATATTCACCATATGAATTATTATTTGGCAGAGAACCAAGATTACCTCCTGAGGGAAAATTATCTTCGTTCACATTTAATAAACCAAATGATTATTATGAGCAATTGAAAAAATGTATGAAGGTTATGCATAGATACGCACGTGAAAATATTCTCCATCAACAACAGCAATATAAAGCTCGATATGATCAACAACGTTCCAATCCTCATTATGCAATAAATGATCGTGTTTTAATTAGAAGACATGGAATGAAAAATAAGTTAGAACCAAAATATTCAATTACACCGCAAAGGATTATTCGTGCTCAACATCCAGTTTATATTGTTAGAGATGAAGTAACACAAATAGAAACAAGGATACACATTAATGATATTAGACCTGTTTCTGTTTCAAGATCGAATTAATTATTAAAAGAAATAAAATAAGAATCAACAACATCAGATTCAATTGTATCTCTATAAATATTTTTATAAATATCTTTATCGATATTAAAAACAAAAATTTTATCAATTTTACCATGCGTTATTTGATGAATTTGTCTTATTAATTTTTGGGAAAGATTTACATGAATGATATTGAATGCTAAACCTATTTAAACGTATGGCCAACGCTTAAACTGAAATAACATTTATTATCTTGAACTGGATTTATTGGTGTTTTAATAAGCGCGCATTAAAAGATCGATTTTCTTTTATCAAATCCAATGGAAAAATTAATAACGACAATATTTATTAATAATTACAAAAAAAATTGATAATGACTCATTACCAGAGGAAATCTTCTTTAAAAAATGAAAAAGAATGATTTCTGATATGAACCAATCCAAAGAATTATTAATTTATTCGTAGATCAACGACATCTGTGGTCAATACTATCAAGTGTATCGAGTATATGTTCAATATGGATGACCAATGGCTATTATCATGGAAAATTAAATTATGATTCACCAAATCGAATTGTCCATATTTTATTGACTTCGGGTTATTGTTTATTTAGATATTGATTATCATAAACCAGCTGAACTGTTTATTTATTTACTTGTTGACCAGTGTTTACTGAATAAGGGTCGATGTTTTATGTTTATTTAAAAATTTTTAGATTATTCAAATACATTCAACAACTCCTGTTAATCATCGTCAATATCAACAACATCAAGAACTTCTTCATCTTCAATATCAACAACATCAAAAATTTCTTCATTATCAACACCAACATCAACTGCAATTTTATCATCATCAAATTCAACAACAACTGCAATTTCTTCATCAACATCATCAACATCATTTCAATTTTTTTTTCAACGTCGACATCATCTGAATTTTCTTCAACATCATCCACAACATTCGAATTTTCTTCAACGTCATCAACAGCGCTCGAATCTTCTTCAACATCATCAACATCATTCAGCATTTTATCTCGACTGTTAACATCACATAACATCTCATCTTTTCCATCATTATTTGAAATTTAATCATCTTCAACATCAGTCACATCAAGAATTTCTTCATCTTCAATATCAACAACATCAAGAATCTCTTCATTATCAACACCAACACCAACATCATCTACAATTTCATCATCAGCTTCAACAACAGCTATAATTTCATAATCATCATCAACACCAACAGCTATAATTTCATAATCATCATCAACACCAACAGCGTTAATTGAATAAAATTTTATAATGGCAGAAAAAAATCGTCCACGTTATTCATCATCTTATTCATCAGATAATACACCACATCGTTCAGCTCATCATCCATCATTTGATACACAAAATCATCGTTCAACATTAACTCGACATTCATTATTTGGGCATGGTTCAAGATTCGATGTACCATCATCTAATTATCGACTGGTATTTGTTAACAAGGATATGTCATTACGAGTGATGAATCAAATATTAAACAGAGCTCGGACGAGTACTTGTGCTGTACTTGTACTAAAAAGGCTATATTTTCTTATAGAGTAGTTTTGCAGCAGATCTGTTTCACTCGTTTGATGCAGTTTTTCAAGGGCTACAAAATGGCTTGTTTCATTTTTCTAAATCGTATCGTCGTGAATTTAAAATACAAAAATAATGATGAAAATACTTGTACTTGACAAGTACAAGTACTTTTACTATTGTTTTGATTAATTAAACCATCTTAAACGACAGGTGTAAAAGCGAAATATGCCATTTTGTAGCTCTTGAAAAACTGCATCGAACGAGTGAAACAGATCTGCTGCAAAACTACTCTATAAGAAAATATAGCCTTTTTAGTACAAGTACAGCACAAGTACTCGTCCGAGCTCTGATATTAAATCATGTGGATCAATGTTATTTATATGCGATTGATACAGAGTCAGAGATGTCCAACAATGAACTTGCTCTTGTACAAATTCAATCAATTGGTCATCAATTACCATCATATATTATCTTTATTGAATTAAATCAATTGCCTGAACAAGAATCGGAAATGTATGTATACGTAAAAAAATTGTTTGATTTAATCTTTAGACCGATCAACAAATTGTATGGATGGGGAAATATACATATGGAATTAATGTCAATTAAAAAATTAATCACATGGGCGATAGCAGCTGAACTTATTAACATTCAGCCTTATTATTCAGTATGGTACGACAGAGCACGGATCCTTTGTAGGATCCCGAGCTCGATCGATCAATCTCAATATGTTAATGATGTTGGAAATGATCGACAAATTAATGTACAAGCTCCTTGTGATTGTCATCCTGCAAGTCCATATAAACCCGGTGAATTATGGTCATTAAAAAATGCTCTTTTTTATGCAAGTGGATTAATCATTAAAAAAGAATGTACAATGAGTCATTGGGGACAAAGTTTAACGTCGTCAAACTCATCTTTATCTTATTCAACCCAACAAAAGATGATTGAATATGCCAGGGAAGACGTGATGGCCGTCGTGTTTCTTATAAGACCAATTTTAGAACAATGGTCTTTTATAATGATACAACATCGAAAAATTAATGAAGCATTTATGGCATTTGAACCGACAAAGTTACCACCATTACCACAACCAAGCAAGAAAAAGAAGAAGAACAAGAATATTGACTTGGGAAAATTTTCAAGATTATTAAATGGAAAAAATGTCGATCTTGGTTCATCAGATGAAGAGATTTATTTATGCCAACTTGTTGAAACAAGAGATACAAATGATAATGATGATGCAGCTAATGGTGGTGTTGTTCCTGTGGTAATAGAAAAAACAACTCAAGAATTAGCCGAAGCAACACAAAATGATTTAGAAGACATTTCAGATGATGAATTATTACATGGTGATAATGAATTAGAAACACCAACACAAGAACATCAAGCTGAACCATTAGAAGATGAAACAACTGAAGCTGATATTATTGTTAATGTAGAACCAGATGAACCAATTGATGAAGCACCTCAACAACAACAAGTACAACATAAACAAGTCAAACGTGGTCGTGCAGGACGAAGTGCTCAATGGAAGAAACGTCAGAACAAGATGAGAAATGATAAGACGAAGAAACATCGTTACCGGTACTTCATCAAATTCGAATGTTATTATTTGTTCCCGAAGAAATTGGTGAAGAAGATCTTACGTTATTACGACATCCAATTTACGCACATAGACGCCGTTGAAGACAACAAATTATTAATTGGGTTGAAGAACAGTCAAGCTCAACATGATGCTCAAAGGAAATTATCCAACAGCATGTTCAACAGAAATGGATATTTCTATTATAGAAGAAAATTCGGACGTTAATCTCGTGCTGTGGGTTTTTATTTTTATATATATATATTTTTTTTTTTTTCTTTCTTTCTCTCTTTTCTCTTCTTCTCTTTCTTTTTTTTTGTGATCTCTACCCGGTGTTGTTGCTAGTCATGTTCTCAGATATTTTTGTATTTCTCTCTTTTTCGTTTGTTATATCTCAGGTTTTTCTTGGTGCTGAAAAAGTGTTTGTAAACAAAACTTTTTTTCGAAGGGGAAGGGTGTTATATCCCGACCTCTATGTGATACATTTATGTTTCTTTCGTGTTCGTCTTTCTCTCCTTTCTTCTCTTTCTTTTTTTGTGATATATATATTGTTAACTTTGGAAATAAACAGCCAGTTATGCCTTTAGTGCATCGAACTAAATGTTCTTAACATCTACGAACACGCCCAGAGATCAACAAAGGCATTAACAAAAAAATAGTGGACTAGTAAAGCATGAACATTAGAACTCTTTATATAACTAATACCAAATGTATGATGATCATTATTTTCGACTATCTGATAGTACTCTTATATTTGTCATCTCCTTCTTAATCTAAATGCATTTTCTCTTTAAGTATTGTGTATTCCTGTGTATTCATATTATCTTTTCTAAATCTTTGTAATCACAATTCCTTTGTTCTCATAATATTCGTCCTCTTTTGTCTTCCTGTATTAGTTCGCCGCTTCGACGTATAAATAGACCGATATCAGGCGAACGATTGTAGTTTACACGATAACCTACATGATTTCTTAGGTGGTATAACAGTATGTCAGACACGTTTACTATGGGGGAAGAGTTTCGTGGCCTTGTTCTTTCTTTAAGACAAGATATACAGATAATAAAAAAGAATACAAGACATATCACTGAGAAAAGAAATGGAAAACATAAATAAATGGCAAGTCTGTATCAGTGCGACATTGCTGGAACAGATTTACATTACTTTAATAGCGCTTTTGTGTTCTGAGGAAAGAGTTTTCTCAAAAACTCGACCCTACACAACTTCTTTATAACTACGACTAGAATGAAGAAAATATATGATAATATTTATCTGGGTACGATGTATCACATATCTAACTTTGGATATTTTTGGAATTTGTAATAAGGAAAAAAAGAAGTTTTTTTTCAAAAGGTATCAAGACTTTTGGCTTATCTTGCATTTTTATTTCATTACTTATAAAAGCTTCATTTTGCATGTTACAGAAGACCCTTACACAGGCAGAGTAAAACTTTCATTGGTATCGATAAATAATACAAAATTGAAAGATACATATGCACGGTTACTCATTGAATCACCTAGCGGCGTTGAATTGGAGCTACTCAACCCAACCTGATGATGTATAAGCTTAGAAAATATAGAATTGGGTAGGAAACCACTCAAAGAGTCATCTTTTGGCTCGTAGATGATCCATGGGTTGACCCAAAGGCAATTTTTGGCATCCCTCGTCCATATCATTATCGAAAGTAGCAGTATTTTTATTGTTCTCATTGTTTTTCTGCAAGAAAACTTTCGTTAAAATCACTCAAATCATATCATTCTTTGCCATTCTTTTATTCCAAGAAATTGATTATGCGCATGTTTCTTACTAGTTCTGAATGTCTTAACATCAGACATAGTTTGGTATGATGAAAACTGGAGGGATACTTATGTAAGGTATAAAATCAACAGTAATTTGGTGAAAAATACAAACTATGCCACTCATACAATGTAAACCAACACATCATACATTCGCGACATCTATCGTAACAAGACTCTTGATAAATGGCAACATACGATTCATAGCAACAAAAATCATATACATGCAGATGCACCTATGTTAAGCAAACTTTGAGTTTCTTCGCCAAAATATTTCGATAAATAGTGGTCATCATATCATTCGCTATGGCCGTATTGATTCGTCAGGGAGAAAGAGCCAAAAAAGCTACGTTAAAGATATACGTATCTGTCTTAATTTTTTATTCATTCTGTTTATGTGCATTTCTACAAAACACTTGCTATCCTTCACGCTCGATTGATTCTTTCATAGACGTTATGATGTGCATTTCATTTATTTTACATATACTTTCACGACGATAAAAGCATCTTAATTTCTGCACACGAATATTACATTTATATCACGTTTTTCTCCACCAAAATTCTTTGGACAGCAGTTTTATGTTTAAACGACATAATTTTTATCTACATTTATTCCTGCACCTTCATACTTAGACTATGCATACGCACAAAGGTCCCCTACACATCTCGCTCCAAGTCTTGCTTCTGGTCAACAATAAATATTGCAAGTATCACCCTAATGCCATATCAATGCAAACAACTGCGAGTACACATTAAACCAAATTAGAGGTCCTTTTAACACAAGCTACGACCAAGAATAAAAGATGTTTATAAAAATCCTTTTTACAACAACACTTCCAACACTAGAAACCATGCGCTGTTATTACAGGGTGTCTCATAAGTCCGTATGGAAAGTTTTCATTAATATCTTCTATACAATACAAGCAATTAAATTGCTTTTTTTTATAGAATGATAGTATATTCCCTTAAGTTTTATTTCATATATTTTGGTTTACAACAAATGCTCAAAATGATCACCATCACTCTCAATACATAAATGCATCCTTTTCACAATATTGAAAAAAACATTACACAAAGTTTCTTTAGAAATTGATTCGATTTCGTTGTTGATTCTTCTTCGTAATTCAGTCAGATCTTTTATAGGAGTTTTGTAGACGATGTTTTTTAAGTGGCCCCACAAGAAGAAATCGAGAGGGGTCAAATCCGGTGAGCGTGGAGCCCATCGAACTGGACCACCTCTTCCTATCCACCTGTGAGGAAACTGATGATCCAAATATTGTCGTACATCAACGGCGAAATGTGGAGGAGCTCCATCTTGTTGAAAAAAAACTGAACGAACCTTGTGTAATCTCCTAACTTCTGGAAGAAAGAAGTTTTGAAGCATCGATAAATATTTTTCTCCATTAACAGTATCACCTTCAAAGAAAAATGGACCAATCAAATGAGTTCTTGACATAGCACACCAAACATTTAATTTAGGAGAATTCATAACTGTTTCAACGGTTGCATGTGGATTATCTTCAGACCAATATCTGACGTTGTGTTTATTAACTAGTCCATGTAGATAAAAAGTAGCTTCGTCAGAAAAAAATATATTGTCTTGGATACTCTTGTCCTGCAACATCGGTATCAATGTTTTGCACATGTCAACTCTGTCTTGTAAGTCTTCTTCATACAATTGTTGGACGAATTGTGCCTTGTACGGTTTTAATCCAAGATAATCTCTCATAATTCTATGTGCTGTACCCCGTGAAACGGAACAATCTGTTGCAACAGCGCGAACAGATGATTGTGGTTCATTTTGGATGAAGTCACGAACTTCATTGATCTTTTCTTCTGTAATTTTTGGTGGCCTGCCGGAACGTTCTCGATCTTCTACTGTACCAGTTTCACAAAAACGTTCGAATGTACGTTTAATACAAGCTTCAGTAGGTGTGTCTTCACCAAAATCGACCTGTAATTTTCGTCTGACGACTGCAGGTGATTCAAATTTGGCCATTAACAGAACAATTTTTATTCTAATGTTGATAGGCACGGACATTTATCTGAAAGTATATAAAATAAAACTTGGCAGAATATACTATCTTTCTATAAAAAAAAACAATTTAATTGCTTGTATTGAATAGGAGATATCAATGAAAACTTTCCATACGGACTTTTGGGACACCCTGTAAATCAAAATATCGAATGTCTGATACTCGAACCATTCTCTATGGAACGAATTCTTCTTTCATGTGCTTATCCTCGTCTACAAAAACTCATCTTTACAAAACTTGGTGAAGATTTTCTAAATCATCATTTTACTGGTCAGTGTTTTTCCTATTTGAAATGCAAAGTAATCTTTATTGTTCTAGATAAATCACCTTTAATAAAAAAAGGAATTACAAAATTCGACTAAAGATCTTTTGATAATAAATCGTGATAACTCGATTTAATTCTCATGTTTAGAAAACAATACTCAACCTAAAATCGTTTTCTGTTATTTCATATTCTGATACAAAGGAATATGATAGTTCAATATTACCAATGATTCGTCAAATGATCTGTCTTGAAAAATTAATATTATCTTTAGATATAACTGATCTATCAACAATTATTGATGGAAATTCGTTAAAAAATGAATTGCTCATTTATTTACCTGAACTTCAAATATTTCAATTCAATATAACGACACATAGTCAAAATTTAAGCAATGAAATGTATCTTCAATCGAATAATGATATTTGTTCAACATTTAATAATTGGAAATATGGTCAAGTTAATTGTAATCTAAGTCGTTATCAAAAAAATCTTGTTGAATGTCATATTTATTCCCTTCCTGGTTTAATAATTGATATCAATAAAATCACTTATGGTTTTCAAGGATATCTATGTGAAAATATTCGAATATTATATCTTGTTGATATTGTTTATCCATTTACACATGAATTTTTTCTTCGTATTTCTCGTTTATTTTCATTGCTAACTCATTTGACTGTTTTAAATAATCGATTTCGAATTGATCCTGATGAACATCTTGATTGCATAAGTTCAATTGTCGAATTTCGTTATCTGATTTGTTTATCAATTCAGTATCAACGTGTGATTTATTTCGAACAATTCTTAGATTATACAAAAACACATTTACCAAATTTAATTGATTTGACTATTTCATATGACAATTTATTAATTGTAACAGACTTTTTTCAACGTGATAGAACTCGTCCAAATTGTTCCGAAGTCGAAACTTTAACATTTACTATACATACAGATGCGGTGCATTCAAAAGAGTTTTATTCATATTTTCCTTCTTTAAAGAAACTTTTATGAGAAATTTTTCCTGAGTTTGTTCATGTTTTCTACTGATGTAAGAAATAGATTATTTCTTGTATTTATATATGGACTTATTGAATTTTCAATACATATCGATAAAAATATTAAAATGAGACTTTTGTTCCAATTAGATGTCAGGACGATTCCTCTTCACTTCATAGTAATCAAAACATAGGAGTTGGACTTCAGATACCTTCAAGAATATTGTATCGGAAGAAAAGTCGGCACTTTACGATTAATACTTACACATACCAACAAAAGTTGGGTTTATGAGAAAAATAAAAAAAGTGACTGCAGTATCAATACTCGTAAACTTATTTCGCTTGGCAAGATTTTTTTTATACAAAAACTTGGAGAAATTGTAAAAAAAGTGTATGAGAAATGTATATATACACCTATATATATGCATTGCCACTTTCTGAAATTTATTCTTTTACCTTTTGCCTTATTGTAAATTAAGAAAGCATAAGAAATTACATTGTGATTAATCGTAACTGTAAATATGACATGAAATTCGTGATAGCGACTTTGATTAACGATGAAAAATATTTATTTCACTACCACTTTGTTGAGAACGCTTCAAGAAATACAGATTAACTTCGGCCTTCTCAAGCCGAAAGTCTCCGCAACCTATGACTGCAAGTTAAAGTTTAACTAAATACTTATCAAGAGATACTAGTTCGTCCGAGACAACGAATGACTGGTTTTTTATAAAAAAAATTTCCAATCCAAATCATTTCGTAGTGAACGAATCTTCCAAAGGGGCATTCGTTAATTCATAAAATAAGTTTGAAAAAAAAACAAAACAAAGAATAAAAAAGTAGACGATAGTATATCGATCATTTCTTGTGTTTGTATTCGTACGCGAACGTGATTCAAAAACATCTACTACTACTACTGTAACTAAATGTATCAATAGAAAAACGTTATGGAATGATCATGAGACTTCTTTCATCAGACATATTTATTGAAGTTATTTTCTTTTGGCAGTTTTTGATGAATTGGTTAGAACTGTATTATTTCGTTTTTTAACATCTTTGATGATTCCCACAGCTATTGCTTGTCCCATATTTTGAATTAAAAAGCGACCTAATGAACGATAGTCTGCAAACTTTTCGACACTTATTGGACTTAATGGAACAATATTGACGATACCAATTTCTTTCGATTTTAAATATCTTGGTGAGTTTTCAATTGTTCTACCCGATTGACGATGAATTATAGCAATTAGCTCAGTAAAATGACATTGAACATTAACTGTATGACAAAAGAGCATTGGTGTATACCCTTGACTGATCGACTGCGAATGATGAAGTATAAACAGCTAAAGAAAGATCTTAGATAATTAATTATTAAAGTGTGCCGGATCATTTGTCACATCTGAACAGACGAAACCACGTCTTAATTGATTGACTGATATACCTTTTACAGTAAAGAAAATGACTACACCGGGATGAGCCTCTAAAAAATGCTCAATTCTATCATATATAAGTATCAAAAACCTTTTTTACCACCGGTATGTCTTTCTGTAATAGGTTGATAACCTTCGAGTGATACTACTTTACTCGATAAATTTGACGGAGCAAAATTGACAGTCATATCGTGTCTAAGTACGCCAGTTTCTACTCGACCAAAAGGTGCTGTTGCAAGACCTCCAATTCTGTAGATATCATCTAAGGGGAGACGAAGTGGCTTGTTTATCAATTCTTTTGATGGAAGCATGACTTCAAGTGCTTCGAAAACACTTTTCCCAATGATATATTCTTCTTCGCGCTTAATGAACCATCCCGTAAACCAAGATATATTTTCTGAAACTTCAATCAGATTATCACCGTAGTATCCTGATGTAGGAATAAAGAGAATCGTTGACGGTCGATACCCAAGACGATACATGTAATTAGAGATTTCAGTCTGAATTTCATTAAATCGTTTTTCCGAAAATGGTAGTTCAGTCATATCCATTTTGTTAATAGCAACAATTATTTGTTGAATACCTAATGTTTGAGTGAGTTGAATATGTGAACATGTCTGACCAGTATTCGAAAAATCGATTTCGAATTCATCAGCAGCTGTAAAGAATAATCAATTGGATCACTTGCTTCGTAACTGGCTTTTAATTTTTCCAATATCCACACATACTTTGATGCCTCTTTATCTTTCTATATCACCAAAAAGAGACTCACAACACATGATGATGAAATGTAAAGATATTGCTTTGTTTTACAATGACGATATTATTCAAAACTCATGTCTAAAGTTGTGCAATTACAATAATTGTAATTGAATGGGAAAAACAAGAGATGATTTTTTATTTGATATAAATAGGATAAAGAACAGGTATAACAAGATCAAAACCTCCACCAAAGAAAATTGGAATAAGTTGTGTTTCCGAACCATTCTTAACTCGAGTGATGGTTACTGTTTGTTTTTCTTGAAAATTCTCTTGATTAAAATGTATTTCTTCTGGTCTTAATTGAAAACAATCTTTACATTGATCTGATTTCCATCGAATTGTCAAAGTATCATTTCCATTGATTCGTTGTGGTGGAGTTGGTAACCAAATTTGAACTTTTGTACTTTCATGTAAAGTTCCATTCACTGTTTGAGGTGAATAAAATACACCGAGAGTGACATCACGACAGCTTGTAGTCCAATTTGTTGGAATAGAATCGAAATATTTCTCATCGGGTTTACCCATAGATAAAATCTTATAATTAATTATTTTTTGAACGACAGACCATCCTTGACGAACAACACTCGTATATCGAAGTGGAATTTCCGTATTTTTTCGAAAATAAATTTCTTCACATGGATAATCAAATCCACCATCAACTTGACATGTAACATTCGCATACCAATAATCTTCATCTTGAGATGAATTCATTGATTTTATCATTGGATATTTAAATTGAATATAATTTTTAATTTCATATGAAGTATAATTACTCCACCAATGTGATGGAAATGAATTGATCACATTTCCTCCATATTTCCAATAAGTTCCAAACATACAACCAAAAGGTTCAGTATCAATTGATAATTGAACATAATATTTCGATTGTGGTGAATCGGGGATTGCATATGGAAAATGTTTCATCACATATGAAGTTTCTAATCCCGAAGCTCCATAACGAAGACTTTTAGATGCTCGTTGATTGATTTCATCAATGGCGAGAATTGATTGACCAGCATCAGAGGAAAAAACAATTTGAGATGGAAAATATGGTTGGAGACTTTCACTTACACGACACCAGAAATTCAATAAGAACAAGGATAAGACGATATTCATCATTCTGACGATGCGAAAGAAAAAAAGGCCGATTATATCTATTCATTTTTCTGTCAGCTGTGTCAATAATTTTTTTTATTGAATCAAAAAATATGACGAAGTTTTCGAAAGGTAATCATAGCCTCCTCCATAAAATTGAGGAACAAGTTGTAAACTTGGCTCATATCCACGCTCTCGAATACGTGTGATTTTTAATATTTGTTTTTCTTTAAAATTTTCCGAATTAAAAATCAATTCTTCCGGTGACCATGTAACGAAAGTTGTCCAAGCATTTTGTTTCCATCGAATTCTAACAGTATCATTTCCATCGATTCGATGTGGGGGAGTTTTTAAAGACAGTGGAATTTCTTTACTTTCATTTAAAGTCAAATTAAAAACATAAAGAGGAAATACTAAATCAAGATTAATATTTCGACAAGCACGAGATCAATTTTGAGGTATTAAATGAAAATATTTCTCAATGGATTGTCCAATTGAGTCTTTTATCCCACTTTGATTGAATTCGAATAAAACGACGAGGAATTTCTGTATTTTTCTTAAAATATATTTCTTCACATGGATAGATTTCTCACATATTCGTCTGACATGTTTCATTTGAATACCAATAATCTTCATCTCGTGATGTATCATTTGAATAAATCATTTTATACTCAAAATTAATATAATCTTCATACGATGTTTGATTAAACCACCAATGTGGTGGAAATCTATTTAAACTATTTTCACCATATTTCCAATATATATTATACGAACAACGATCTACACGATTATCAATTAATAATTCAACATAAGATTTCGATTCAGGAGAATCTGGAGTTGTATAGGGAAATTGTGTCATTAAAATGATATAAACGTGTAGAATTCTGTGTTACTGTATTGAAACCTTTGATAAGCTCGTTGATTGATTTTATCAATAGCTAAGATTGTACGACCATTATCAGGAGAAAAGATTATTTCCGATGGAAAATATGGTTGAATACACTCACATATATTCAAACATACAATGAATGATATCAAACAGAAGAAGATTTTCATATCAACAATTTTTCTTTTCGATTTTAATATGAAAAGATCAATTGACAAAACATTTTGTTTTTCACACCCACGTTATTATCTCATCTGTATTATCTTCTCACACATTGTCATCTTTTATCATAGAATCACATAGTCAGAAAATCGGATAAATATTTGTGGTGACATGATCAAAACCTCCACCAATAAACATGGGAATGAGAGTTAATTTAGCATTATCTGTCACACGAGTAATTGTTAAAATTTGTTTTTCTTGAAAATTGTTTTCGTTAAAATGTAATTCATTTGGTGAGCTCTTTGAACAATCCTTACATTGATTTAATTTTCATTGAATTGTGCGAGTATCATTTTCGTTCATTCGATGTGTTGGAGTAGGCAACCAAACTTGAATATTTTTACTTTGATTTAAATCGATTTTTGATGTTTGAGGATAATATCAAACACCGAGATTAACATCTCTACAAGCCGATGTTCAATTCTGTGCAATGGAACTAAAGTATTTCTGATCAGGTTTTCCCATTGATATTAATTTATAAAAAAGATGGTCAATTGTCTCACACCTCATACTCCATGTGCCACTCGAGTTGATCGAAGAGAATTTTTCGTATTTTCTCACATGGATATTCATTTCCATCATCAGTTCGACATGTAACATTTGCGTACTCATAATTCCCTCGACTGAAGGGAGGGTCTTACGAAAAAAACTGAAATGCGTTTGTCTGTATGTCTGTATGTTTGTCACAGGTCAAAGGAACATGTTTTTCCTATTTTTTTTCCGTTGACTGTAAGTCAGTGTCTTAATCCCGAAATTGACGGTGTGTTTATGTGTTTGTCCGCAGGGTCAAAGGTCGAAGGTCAAAAAAACATCAGCATTATTTCTCTATTAAGAAGGGCTCTAAACATAGTGGTTGTGCATATGGATACGGGGTTATCGAGGTCCCTCTTTCCGAATATTAAGCAAGTAACGCTCGTCCAGGATAACCAGCATGATCCTCGACTGAATTTTGTTTTTATATTCTCTTGATTTTCAGTTAGGGTTCGAATCCCGGAATTGAGGGTGTGTTTGCGTGTTTTTAGGCAGCGTCACAGGTCAGAGTTCAAAAAGAAATCGTTTAAGTTTTGATCCAGGACGCGAAAAAACGTGCTCTGAGACTGTGGTCAAAGTTATACCAGCGTTTTCATCAGAATTGATTGCAATAGTGTATTGAAAAATATCGAGGCAGGTAGAAAGATACATCACGTCATCTCAGTAATTGTGGTTAGAAAAGAGATACATAAATGACTAAAGACTTTTTACAGTCAAGGGACCTAGTGGATCGGTTCGATCCACGCTACTTGTAATAGAAGGCGTTTCCAATCAAATCGAAAAGGCGGCTGACCTGAGTTTATGCGAAACGCTATAATAGCGAAAACGAAAACGTCGAAAAAACGATGGAAAAATATCGAACGATAAGAAGGCCAAAAGAATTTAATATCAAAATGTGATAATGTCGAAACACGTATAGAAATGTAATATAAGAGACATTTTTTCTGATTGAACAAAGAGTTTATTATGAATTAAAAGTAGAATAGAATACATATTTCGATGATTCCTGTAAATCCGACTATTCATCCAATTATGGTATTCTATCAGAAAAAATATAAATCTTTTAATTAATATTATGTATTCTCACCCTCACCCTCACCCTCAAGATTGAATATTTGCCGGTACGTGACAGCCTTCTTATTGATCAATAAGCAGAAAAATGATTTGATGAAATGTGAGCAGTATCGCTTATAAATATCGAATAAAATTGTATGTATAATATATATTTGTTTGAAATGTACGGGGGATTTTTAAAAAACGTACCATCTATATACGCAAGCGTTGACGAAAACAACATGCCTAATTGATGGTCATTTGAGAATACTAAAATACGTTCACAATGAGTATTTGACTCATCCAAAAGTAGAAAGCGTTTTCCATCAAGTGAAATTCATCGGGAATGTCGAAAAAACAAGATTGTGGGAGTAGTGGCACTAACGTTACTCGAATTTTAGCTAAGGCTAGACCTGAAATAAATTAAAGAAAAAATAGAGCTAAATGTTAATTTTCAATAAACGTATCAAACTCTTGACATGTGGGTAATATAGCTACAGTCGATTGGTTGATTGATGAATTAGAAAAATCTTGTTCATAAATCATGGAAAGAGATATTTTCTTGTAGCGCTCGTTTCTTCATCTTATTCAGGAGATTCATTTTCGATCTTTTATCCTTTCAATTTTTTCCTTGTTCGACATTATCCAGGTGATTAGAAAATTTGGGCGACTTTCTTTAGATATAAAATCAATAAGTTTTCTTTTTAGACTTTTACTTTTAATCTCGTTTTCTTTACTTCGGATGAATCTATCGAGAAATTTTTATTTAAATAAACACGAATGAACGTATTTCTATAACGATAGTTGATTAAAACTAGATTCGAATCTAAACTTAAATTTTCGATGTAATGGTAAAAATCAAAAGAATATCTCGAAAAACTATTTGCGAATAAATTCTTCATAAAATGGCGGTGGTTCTTCCCAAGGTTCAGCAAGTAAATTTTCTTCTTTTATAGCTTTATTCCATTCTCTAATAGCATCACTCTCGAAATATGTTCGAAATGCATCAGATGTAGTATCCTAGAAATAATAAGCATCAATTTATTGATGTTAGAAATGAGAATTATATACCCATTCTTCCAAAATAACAAAAGTTGTCACACCATTTTTCTTATCAAGACTACGGACTGTTCGATATGTATGACATGTTGGTGCAGCAGATGAAAGAGCAAAATCTCGACAAGCAATAATTAATGATTCAAGACGTTTTGCACTTGCTTCATCTTTAGCTTTAACCTATTTTGATTAGAAGTAAAACATGAAGAAAATGAATATGTTATATTATTTACTGTAGCAATAATAACGAAACGACCAGAAGATGTTTGTGGAATTTCTAGAATAGGAGTTTCGGAAGATGTACTCATTACGAAGTAAGATATGTTTTTTTACAAGCTATATATATATAAATGTCCTTATAATGAGAAGAGGAGAATAAATATCTTTTTTCGCTATCAATTATTACATTTAGTAGTATCTCTACTCTACAGAATGAAAGGTTGTCATCAAGTAATACTATTTTTTTTCTTCTTAATGTTTGGGACAGATAATCGAGATGACATATTTCTTATTAATGTACATTGAGGGGTTGATAACTAATCAGCATATTTACTTCCCATATAGTGTGATCGACTATCACTGGACTAATTCTTTGTTTTTTCTTTTCTAACTGGAACAAATGCACAAAGATATGCGACAAAGAAGATAGAAAATGGAAAGAAGAAAAGAAGGAGACAGGTGGTGGGTGCGTGTTCTCACTACTTCCCTATCATTTTCATTTCAATAAATGAGATGGATTAGTGTGCACAAAATATGAAATTAAATAGAATTGATTTTCAGCTAAAGGCAACTTGATTCCAAGAGAATGTAACAGTATTGGATCCCATCGGACGATACAAAAATCCAATGACAACCGTCCACCTGAACCAATCTGTTATTTCCCGACATCAACCGACGAATTTCAGCATACTCCTAAACTATTCTTTAACCCAATACCAAAATCATTCAAATCCTTCAGTCAATAGTTATCGGAAAACTTTGGATTCCGCAAAAATTACATCAGCTCGATCCGGGCGGATATACGTGGATCTCACCCACATCTAATCATAATCTGCATCTTAAGATCCAACGGGAACCGATAATATGTACAGAAGCGACCAATATCAAAAAACACCAGAAGCCACGATAACATTATCAGATCTAAAATTTTCGATAGCCACCACTCTACGATAAAAACTCACTTCCGAACCTTCAGATTGCTCCCGAGCCGCTTTACCCCTTTGTTACCATTTTTGAATTCATCATCAATTCAGTCATAATTCATCAAATAAGGGTATAGTAAGAAAGTTCAATTCAGATTATCAACTGAAGGTTTAAGAAGCGCAAAAAACTCAAATGAATAATATACTTTAGCAGAGTCCCTAACATGATTTTTTAGATAAACGTGTGAAAAAAATAACTATTTTTTGTTTTTCAGTTATCAAATAGAAGCTATTTTGTCGACAGTTGAAAAATTGAATCCGAATAATCTTAAGAGATTATATTAGGAAAACCTATAATGTACTACCCGATGTACCTTCACCTTCTATTTTCTGTAATGAAAACCACAACTCTCTATCTTGTTTTCGTAGAAAATTATTTAAAAAATACTTATCAGTATTTTTATAACCCGCAGATAACTTGCCAAAATTTGTTTTATAGATAATTTAATATTATGATCTTAATTGAAGTACGATCAAATAGCATAGAAAGACAGATTTTTCGTTTCTCTATCAGCCTACGTTGAAGGAAAGATACTAGTCGAAATTATCTCATTCGAAAGCTGACATGAGTAGTTCCAACTAATATAAATCTATATAGTTTAGATAGTAATTTTGTAGTGCCTTGAAATTGATGAGGCATCCTGCAGATGATAGGTGGAAAGTATACCTTCTGTTTGTGTTAAAGAATAGACATTTTCTGATTAGATGTTGTTAGATTAATGTTACTTGACACTAGTTTTTTTTGTAATTTTCGATAGTTCTTTTTGGGTAAATATGCAATTATGGAGAATGTTCGTTTAAACACTTCTGATCAGATGAAACAATTTGACATATTTTCAACAGTAGAATGATGGTCAGTTTAGGTTTCAGAAAAAGGGAACTATTGAATTTGATGTACCGCATGAACGATGAAGTTTTACTGATTTTAGATAAAATCAAATATGCGTAAAAGACTTGCGCACGAGATTATGTGATTACTTGTCAAGTTTGGGATTCTACGTAATCGTGAAATAATATGCCATAACGAATAGTCTTCTTCTAGTCGTAGAATACAAAACTCTTGTTCATTTTACGTTGAGATAATCTACCTTTAGTGGTAGATATAACACCGTTTATTATTTGTGTGGAGAATAATCTATCTTTCAACCGCTCGATGATAAACCTTTCTCACCAAAGCGTATAATCATCAACCTTTCATCGAAAAGACAAAAACATTCTCATACGAAACGTACAATAATCAACGTTCAAGTCAGTAAATTATAAATCTTTCTTAAATAAAAGTAGACTAAAAAACTATTCGAAAGTTAGCGTTGAACCATCTTCCCTGTGTCGTCGAATAATAAATCCTCTCCTCGAAAGCTGTAGAATGATCTACCTTTTTCCGGCAATCGTTGCATGATCTATCCTTATGTGTAGAATAATTAACTCCTAAGTTTGTGCTGTAGAATAATCTACCCTTGTGCGTATAATATTATACCATTTTAACAAACAACGTATGTTGATGTATTCTAGTGAGTAGAATAATCAATGTTACTGATGAAAATGTAAATTAAAAATCCGTGAATATACGTCGCAAACCCTTTTCATTTTAATATACCCCTATTTTCAAAAACCTTATGAGTCATGAACCTTTGAGAAGTATATGATGTGAAGATGAACCCTTCTAAAAGTTTATTACACATTAAGATAAAGTCAACGGTTGTTTATACTGCCCTTTTTTTACAGTGTACTTTTATTAAAATATTAAAATATTGAAATGATTACTTATAACAGGGCAACACCTGCACCATAACGCGAAACTGAGAGATGCGCTGTAGACGTCGTCCACAAATTCGTCCGCGGGTTGTACACCTCCATTGTGTTCATATGGTGCCCACCAATAACGTAAATCAGACCTCCTGATACCACTGCACCCGCTCCCTGTCGTGGAACAGTCATATCAGCTACATCAGACCAACTATCTGTTAAAGGATCATAAACTTCAACCGACTTTTCCGAATCATCACCCCCAATCGCATAAACTTTTTCTCCAACGTTAACAACGGACAATCTGTGCCGTGGTCGTTTCATGGAAGCAATTGGTGACCATAAACCGGTTGAAGTATTCATTCTTTCTGCCGTATTTAGTATTCCAGTACCATTAAGCCCACCGACGACGTATAAAAAGCCTGAAAGCACAGTGGATCCGTGAAGATACCATTGCACACTTTTGTCGTTTCCAATTGGTCTCCACTTGTTGGACTGAAAATCAAAAACTTCAGTGCTACTCAGAGATGCCCCGGAATCTCCAGTTGCGTATATAGTATCTTCAGTGCCACAAGTCGCGGGCCAAGTACGCTTCCTAGTCAAAGAAGGTGCCGGCATCCCATGAGCTGCCTAATTCGAATTCGATTATAAATGCAAATTCAGCCGTTTGGTATCACTTCGATAATAAATGACGAAACTTGAGCTGAAGTTTTTCTGTAGAATAGGAATACATTTTCCTTTATCTATATGTGGTTATAATTCGCATAAAATGTTTTCCTGTAAGAATAGGAATAGATAGGAATAGTTTTATTTTGGTTGGCATTCATTATAGTCCATAAATATGCACTTATATATCTCGGCCTATGAATTATATTTATGAGTAACAAAAACTAAATCTTTATCTATCAAAAATTATGTCTAGGAGCACTTTTTCAAAATCGTCATTTCTATTCGAAGTCGAATTACGCAGCTACTCATAATATTTACCAATTCTTACCAAATCCTGTGCAACATTTGATAAGATTTGGTGAAAGAGTGTCATATTTCTACGAACAGCTAGAAAATCTTACACCAGATTTGATGAGATTTGGTAAATATTATATCAGTATCGGATAGAGAGAATAAAATCGGTTATGAGTAACACAAAAATTCGGTCGGATTTGATGAATTTTTATCCCGAAAATTTTCAATCTTTATGGAGAAAAAGAAGGGTGTGTGGCATCCCTAACAGTGTATCCACTAGAGATGGAGTAAAAGCAAAAACAGTTTAGGATGTAAGTTTCTCACCGTTTGTATTCAGATTTGACATTGGGCCCAGATATCAACGTCTCTTTCTGACGATATCTCGTGATTAACACATTGCGCCGTCATTAAGTGTACGATATCTTATGAAATTAATAGGCATTCGAGCCAATGATGACCGAATCTTAACTTATGAGTAATCTAAACTACAAATTCAATCTATCTCAAAATATGCTACATCCGTTCACAGCACAGTAAGAAAGGCTACACAGTTTGTATAAAATCCGCTCGGGGGTGAGATATGAACTGGTATAGCTCTATTAATCTAATCATATTATTATCGATCAGTTTTAGAACTTTATTTGTGGATTAGCTTCAGCGTCGACTCAGTAACATTTACCCACTTTCTTACACCCCTCAAATGGAACATACGAGAGTACGGTTAGTACGTGAGTTAAGATTATAACTACATGTTACACGAATTGTCTTTAAAAAAACTATAAAACTTTGCTACTGTTGAAGATCTATTACGTCGAGATTCACCAACATTCTTAGGAAAAGAATAGATGCTTGTTACTATCGGAAAATTTGACAGGGTTTTCGATAGTAACAAATATATGTTTTTTAGACCGAATACTGATAACATGATAGATTTTGATATCGAACAAAGGGTTTTATCGGGTTCTACTTTACAAAAATGTTTAAATAGTTAGCGAAACTTTTAACATCCACAGTACGTTGGAGTACTGACTTTTCATTAGGAAAACTTTTAAGAAGTACATTATTCTTTTTGAGTTGTGGTTATTTTTCGAAATAAAGATGCTTTAAAAACTCAGCATTCAATAATATATTCGTTCACCTATTTCATACTAGCCAAATATTCTTTATTACAAAGTGTAGGAGAACATTTTCCCGTCAAGCTCAAATTTGTGGCTAAACTGTGTCCACAATCAGTTCGGATGGAATTGAATCAACTTGGTTTCCAAAACATTTAAGTCGCTTCAACCCTATATCTGATTTCGAATCGATGAGTTTCACACAATTTTTGACACCACTAGTTAAGAGAAAAGATCGATTGTGTGCTACAAACCACAGAAGTTTCAGTGTCTAAACACAGTAGTGTCGCTTGACCATCCATGCTGTAGCGATATGCCAGACGCTAAAGGAAACTTTTCCTTTATCTACCTTCGACAGGACGGGTTCTTATGTTTCTGACTTTTTCCTAGATAGATAGATAATCCCTGTTTTCGGAGTTCAGGTGGTCATTTCACGAGTGAGGAAAACTGCCAAAAATACAGTTATGCGTCAGAGCTAGGACCATGAATATAGTTTTTCTTTACAACAACACTACAATCAGAAACTTCACACGATATACTGCTCTGATAAAATTCAAACTTCTATTCAGAAGGCATAATTATTCAAAATCGATAATGTGTTTCAGGCACAGATATTGATTATACATTTTTGAATGGTCTTGGATTTCTCGATAAAAATCTCTTTCGAACCATTTATAAGTGTTTTATAATTGGGTCTTCTGTTTTGTTAGATCCAAGCACACAGAATAAAACTGATTACAGTTATCTCATGTTTAGTTTTGTATTGAACTCGGAACTCTGTCACAGTTAAATAGATGATAGAAAAAGCGATCTTAGTTGAGATAATGATTTCTTTACTTCGAATACTAACCGAATATGTTTAGATTTTCTAATAAAGTTATGAATGTCTATAAAAGACCTCGCTTTGGTCGGTCAAAGACTATCAGTTAACCTGGTTCTAATTCAATAAATACTCTAAAAAAATGGTGTTTTCCCAAACCTCCCAAAAAAGGTTCTGTAGATTTGAAAAAGCTTCCAAATGACTCGTACTCTCGAATAAACCACTTTTCAGTTCTACAGAACTTTTAAAAGTTCTTAACCTGGGCACACTCTCCCAACCTTCTCCTACATAACCTTTTTTTTAAGTTCGGTAGCGCAAAAAAGGTTTCGTAACAAAATACAAAACCTTTATGGGGGTTTAGGAAAACACCATCTTTTTAAAGAGTGTACTCCCGTATTCCAGCCATACTCCGGTACTCCGGTAATACTCCAATACTCCAGCGCAAACTCCACATCGGCCTCTGACATATTTAATTCTTTATAAACATTTCCGACTATACTCCATCGCTCTACCAGTCCCAGTGTGTTGGTGAGAAATCTGGAGTTGGTTGTTCCCCCCTTGTAATTATGACGTCCGAATCTTAGGGGGAGTGGTGGTCGAAGGTGGTTTAGACGACTGAAATGCGTACTGACTGAATATAGAACTAGTTATCTATCCCAGAGTCATTATGTCCATTCTTTCAGCATTTCTTGCCGTTTTTGTGGGTTAGTAATAACTGTTTGCGTAAAAAAGTTTATTCGAAATTAATCGACCGAACACTGTTACGAAAGCGCCTATAAGATTGCACCTTTGCCACCTTAGCGCTTATAACGCTGATAACGATAAACCCGCTTGATGACTGCTTTCTGTATGCTTTATTTGTCCTTCAGTATTACATTAAAGTGTCTGTCCGGCGCGATGTGTAAAACTCCAAGAATCCTACTCTTAGCTATGCTGCTCTCTTGCTGCGCTTTCACAGAATTGGCTTTCCAAGGTTCTTTATACGTTAAGTCAACGACGAACTGTGATGCAGTGAAAGCGTGCAGCGATGCTCCTGTCTCCGAGAGCGACTTCCATGGTGTTCAGATATGCTTTCGATCGCCGAATGTCATTACATGCCATACGACTACGGTCGATCCGTTCTATACATGTGTATGCAAATGCGGATTTTGTGGAGAACGATGCAAGCAAAAGTATAACGAATCAACGACAATCGGTTCAAGCACTGCAACAACTATTATGGCTAGCAGCAGCTCAGTCACAGTCAGCACAGTACCAGCGACGTCTACTTTGACAAGCACGGATAAATCTACGGCAAAAAGGATCTATGTCGTAGGAGGCCAAAACATGCTGTATACCTGCTTATTTCCGACAAGCTGTTACTTAAAATCCGTGGAAATGTATGATTTTGAAACACATCAATGGAGCAGAGTCGCGGATTTATCTATAGGTCGAGGCAATCTCGGCGCAGAAACCCTGCATGGGAAACTATACGCAATAGGAGGAGAGATTCCTGATGATACTATCGCTCACTATCATTACACTGACACTGTCGAAGTGTTCAATCCTCAAGCAAACCAATGGATGCCGGAGTAGCTGCGTAATTCGACTTCGAATAGAAATGACGATTTTGAAAAAGTGCTCCTAGACATAATTTTTGATAGATAAAGATTTAGTTTTTGTTACTCATAAATATAATTCATAGGCCGAGATATATAAGTGCATATTTATGGACTATAATGAATGCCAACCAAAATAAAACTATTCCTATCTATTCCTATTCTTACAGGAAAACATTTTATGCGAATTATAACCACATATAGATAAAGGAAAATGTATTCCTATTCTACAGAAAAACTTCAGCTCAAGTTTCGTCATTTATTATCGAAGTGATACCAAACGGCTGAATTTGCATTTATAATCGAATTCGAATTAGGCAGCTCATGCAATCAGTTGATTAAATATTAGAAAATTGTTTACTTTATAATATAAAGTATTTCTGACTGATATTTTATTAATGTACGATTAAAAACGATGATTTATAAGAATGCCGATAATTTATTTTATTTGAAAGAAAAAAAACAGATTAATACCAGTCACTATCGCCACCATATATAAAATTTGTCATAGAGAATTTTTATTGAATAATACTTAAGATGTTTTTTCGATTCAAGCAACGTTTGAAATGTTTCAGTCCACATTAGATCCACTCCAAAAATATATAATGAAGATAGATGACTATTTTCGATAGTTTTCGACAATAAAAAATCAATAGTTGCTTCAGCAGATTCGTGAAATTGGTTAAATTCAATATGTTGAACTTCAGAACAAAAATCAATCAATCTTTTAATTATTTCCGTTGAAAAATCGTTTTTAATGATGATATTTCTTAGTTTATTATGTTTCGATAACAAACGAAAAGCTTCATTATTTGGCAATGGCCGAATAATATTCCAATAATTGTTGGTCGACATCAATGTTAATGTATGAATATTGCGTATGATTTGTAATAAGTTAATTAATTCATTAAACTCACAATAACTAATATTAAGAGTTAATTTAGTAAGCTTTGTTAAAGTAATATTGTGACGAAATTTATCAATTTCAAATCGATTAGGAGAATCACGATGAGTTGTGGAAATAGTTAGCTCAGTAACATTTGGAAAGTATTTTGAAGAATAGGTAAATGTACATTCATTTTCAATAATAACATGTTTAACTAAATGAAGATCAATATCGACATGACATGTAGAATAATTGAAAGCTGATTCATTGAGGGTTAAGAGATAGAATTACCTTCTTAAAAGAACAACACAAATAAAATTAATATTTTGTATTTCTAAATAATTTTACCTATATCGTAGAAGAGAACAAAATATTTCATGCAAATCTTCTTTGGACATAGGTTCAGGTGTAAAAAACCATTGTTTGATGTGTTTTACTGAAGAATTGAAACGACTAAATATCCACTGATATATTTGTTCGATATGACTACAAAATATATCTTTGAAGGAAAACATCTGTAAATGTGGTAAATAAGATAAAATGGATGTATTCCATCCATTCTGATAATTATTGTAGAGATGTAACTCGGACGAAATATGTAGGACTTTAATTTGATGAAGATATTTTTTAATAAATTCTTCAATATCTTGCAATTTGCTCTGATGTGTTTTGAGAGAAATACGTGTTGAATTATTTAATATCATTGAAAGTAGTGCTAGATCTCGATCGTAAGGTCCATTGTGGCATTCCAATAATAGAAGACGAAGTTGAGGAACATATGATAAAATAGAATCAATGTCATTCAAAGTATAGTTATCATTGATAATAAAACGTTCAATAGCACTTGATACATTGATAGATGTTGGCAATGATTCTAACTGAGTTTTTTCTTCGAAAAATATTTTACAATATTTTAATTTTGGTAATTGAAATATTCGATTATAAATATTGCTTCTATTCGAATTCGAATTATTAACATAAATCGATAACGAAGAAAGATTCGGTAGAAAAGCTAAATTAATAAGAAGATTTTTCAAACATTGTGATTCAATTTCACCAAGAATAAGTGTTTGAAGTTGAAAACATTTGAAAATATCTTCTGTTGATGAAAAAAAGAAATCGATGATGAATAAATCTGATAAATGAAGTGATTGTATTCGATGTTTATTAGGCAAGATGAAATAAGTATAATAAGAATGAAATGTTGATTTAGATAAAGATGAAATATTTATTTGAATTGGAATTGTTGAATTAGTTAGTAGATTTTCAAATCGGATATTAAGATTGAAAAAACTTTCATAAATATCATAAGCATCAAGATATTCGAAAATATCATAGAGAACTTCATTCGAAAGATCTTCAAAACGACCAACAGAAGTTCTTAATATAATCAAAGATAATAATGACAAAAAATCTATGCATGTTTTTTTACTAACCTTCCTTTATTCATTCTTGTTGTTGTTGTTAAGCAAGAAGATGTACGTTGAAGTTTTTTCCTCTTATCTATCGTTGAATTTCGTTGTCGTTTTTTTTCACTCATACTCAAATCAATAGAATAGTTGGATAGATAATAATAATTATTTCTACCAAGAAAGAATACATTTTATACTTAAATATTTCACATGTTTATGCAATTACATATCATTGTTTCTGTTACTGATAACAAATGACAAAGCAAAGCAACAAATATCTTGAGGGTGGGGGTGAAGGTGAGTGATCCCACAACCAAGACTTATTTGAAATTCTATAGTAAAACTCATTTGAACACTATTGGTCCATTATCAGATTATCCGAAACATCCATGTATCCAATCGATACTACCAGTAAAATGAGATATACGACATACCATTACTGTTATTTATCTTTCCAAGAGCATACATAGATGTGAAATAAAGTTAAGCAAGAATACAATGAAAAACGCTAAAGCATTCTTTTTAAAGATATACTTGGACTTAGTGGCGTAGCCACAGGTGGGCTGGGGTGGGCTCAGCCAACTCAAAAAGTATTTGAGCACATCTAGAAACGATTTTCAGATGGTTCATGGAGATTTATGATAAAGGATTCGCAAGTTACATGTGAAAGATCATTCAGTAAGTTAAAAATAACCAAGAATTATCTCCCCAACTCAATGACCGACCGATAAACGTCTCAGTGATTTAATACTATTATTTGTTGAATGTGGAATTAATTAACTATGCGCATGTACTTGATGTGTTCTTCATAAGAATAGTATAGAATGTTCCAGAAGGACGTGAGAAAAATATAATTTGAGTTGCTCCTAAACGAAAGGAAGGGAATATCGAGGTGAAGTTTTCTCCATAAATAGACTGGATGTTTCTTAGTATATTCTGAACGTTTCAGCCAGAATGATTAAGATTTTTTTTTGAAAAGCAGTTTTCCGAGAAGAAATGAACAGTTTTACCTGAAACTTGCAAGATATTATAAAGACAATTCGGCTTATCGATGAATCAAATTTCGTTCCAAAACTCCTTTCTTTTCGGTTTTTTCGTATAGGATCTTTCAAAAGTTTAACAGAAAGAGTATGAATATTTTATATGTAGTTCAAAGGACATTTTCAATAATTTGAATCTATATTTCTTAGAGTTTCATGTCGTATCATATGAGACAAAACTTGAGGGATCATAAAATGAAACTATAGAGAAATTTTATAAATCGCTTGAATTGTGGAGGAGTTATTCAAGCAAACTTTTCTCCCGGACTTTCGAAACATCTTGTAGAGTCTGGTTACGTCAATTTTTTTGTTACTGTGTAAAAATAAACACTGTTAAAATATTCATGATCACGATGTGTTTGAAGGCTTCATCGTAATAGAACTCTAATCATTCCGATATTATAAATACTCTGAAATATTTTGCTAAAAGCTGGAGAAAACCAACATTACCCTTTTTAAGTTACTGAAAAATAGCAGGGCTGAGCCCGCCCTGCTAGGAAATCCTGGCTACGCCGATACTAAGACAAATGAGAGATCTCTCGTTAGATGAATTTATCAAGATAAAGTTTGTTGAATACTATTTGTGTTATTTTTCTAGAGCATTCTACTTAAACTGAAATGTTTTTCGCTGCATATTTATGGCGTCCAACTATTAATTTTGATGATAAAATTCTGCCACTTCTTCGTCGAATGTCAAATTTGGAAAAGCTGACATTATCTTTTCGTGCTCGTCGTCAAAACTCATTGATTGATGGTATTTATCTAACCGATGGGATTCTCAATTATATGTAATGGATCCTGATCGTTCTTTCGAAAACACATTCTTTGCTAAAATTTCGCGTTCTTTTCCATTACTTTATCGGTTGACAGTGATTCTCCCTCAAAATGTCGAAAACAAAAATGTCGAAATAAATGAATACCGAAAACTAATTATATCGAAATCAAAAATATAGAAAATATGAATATCGAAAATTAAAAGTATCGAAGAACACATATCAAAAAGCAGCGTCCATCGCGACATTCGCTTCTATTCTCATCATCATTCCCACCCTCACCCACGCCCTCACAACTCCGATTAATACGCTTCTGTTTTCCATTTAACTATGCCACAGTAATCCACTCTTTCTCCTAGTATGATTTACTTGCGACTTTAGTCATTTAAGATAATTTCCACAAACATATAAAAGTTAAAGCTAATTGCAGAGTTCATCTTTTGCAAAATCTTTAGAATCCTTAACATCTAGACATACCTAAACCACCTATAACCGTAACCTTCGTTTCGTCCCTGCCCATACTACCCAGGATTACTTCAACTGAAATTACAGGCGAGCTTCAAAATCGCAAAAAGCATAGACAACCAAATCGCATTACAATCAGTTTAGAAAGCGATCAATAGTTTTATTTTCTATATTTTCTTAAAACAAATAAACACAATAATGCAAAATATCTGAAGCATTGATACATCGTCTGACGGTAACCACGCCAACCTGATCTACAATACTCTGCCAAAGTATTTTAATGCTTCATCATATTCAGTTTTTCGAATGTACACTAGTTCAATATTGGACTATGTAGTTGCTAATGATGGATGATCTGGTGGCAATGACTTCCGTTCAATTTTCTTTGCTTTTTCATAATATTCTAACGCTTTGTCATGTTCACCTTTAGCATTGTAAAGTGCCCCGATCTTAGAATATGTACCTGCTAATAATGGGTGGTCTGATGGCAATGACATCAGTCGAATTTCCTTTGCTTTTTCATAATATTCTAGTGCTTTGTCCTGTTCATCTTTATTGTGGTACGCTAACCCGATATTAGAATATATATATGCTAATGATGGATGATGTGGTGGCAATGATTTCAGATGAATTTCCTTTGCTTTTTCATAATATTCTAGTGCTTTGTCATGTTCACCTTTATGATTGTAAATTAACCCGATATTAGAATATGTACATGCTAATGTTGGATGATCTTGTGGCAATGACTTCAGTTCAATTTCCTTTGCTTTTTCAAAATATTCTAGTGCTTTGTCATATTCACCTTGATCATTCTAAACTGCCCCGATGTTAGAATATGTAGTTGCTAATAGTGGATGATGTGGTGGCAATGACATCAATTGAATTTCCTTTGCTTTTTCAAAATATTCTAGTGCTTTATCATATTCACTTTTATCATAGTAAAGTGTCCCGATATTGGAATATGTATCTGCTAATAGTGGATGATGTGGTGGCAATGACATCAGTCGAATTTCCTTTGCTTTTTCATAATATTCTAGTGCTTTGTCATATTCACCTTGTTCATTGTAAACTAACCCGATGTTAGAATATTCAGTTGCTAATGATGGATGATGTGGTGGCAATGACTTCAGACGAATTTCCTTTGCTTTTTCATAACATTCTAGTGCTTTGTCATAATCACCTATACCTTTGTAAAGTGTCCCGATATTAGAATATGTATCTGCTAATGATGGATGATCTGGTTGCAATGACATCAATTGAATTTCCTTTGCTTTTTCATAATATTCTAGTGCTTTGTCATATTCACCTCTATAATTGTAAAGTGCCCCGATATTAGAATATTCAGTTGCTAATGATGGATGATGTGGTGGCAATGACATCAATTGAATTTCCTTTGCTTTTTCAAAATATTCTAGTGCTTTGTCATATTCACCTTTTTCTTTGTAAAATTCCCCGATGTTAGAATATGTACTTGCTAATGATGGCTGGTGTGGTGACAATGACTTCAGATGAATTTCCTTTGCTTTTTCAAAATATTCTAGTGGTTTGTCATATTCACCTTTTGCATTGTAAACTTGCCCGATATTAGCATATATATTTGCTAATATTGGATAATGTGGTTGCAATGACTTCAGATGAATTTCCTTTGCTTTTTCATAACATTCTAGTGCTTTGTCATATTCACCTTTTGCGTTGTAAACTAATCCTAGGTTAGAATAGATGATTGCTAATGATGGATGGTGTCGTGGGAATGACTCCAGTTGAGGTTTTTTTGATTTATCATAATATTCTAGCTCTTTATCATGTTCACTTTTATCCTTGTAAACTAAACCGATATTAGAATATGTATCTTCTAATGGTTTATGATGTAGTGGCAATGACTTTACTGTAGATTCGATGGCTTTTTCGAAATATGGTAAGATGTCGACGGTGTCAACGTTAGAATTGCGAGCGAATCTATTGGTCGGATTCTCGGTTTCTGGTAGGTGTTTATTTGTTGACATTTGATTGGAAAATATGTTATGTGTGCCTTTTTCCAAGCGTGACGTTGTTTGATATGTGTCGTTGTTTTGGGGATCTACGACGTTATTATCGTGCAGTGTTGGTACCTGTGTTTCGACGATTTGATCAGTTTGAAGTAATCTGACGAAAAATTGTTCAGCAGATTTGTAATTACCGGTAAATAACATAAGTAAACCGAGAGCATTTGTGTCGAAATTACCGCAAAATTCATTTCGAAAATGTTCTCTCACTTGTTTCAATTCTTCGTCTTCATCTTTAGTTAATACCAATGTCACTTTGGATGCTCCGTTTTGAAGTTTTTCAATTGACTGAATTCGAAAGACGCATCCAATTGAAAAAAGAACCTCTTCCTCTTGGCTGAAATGGCTAATATACGTGATATCGCAAAATGGCTTTGTATCTGGACTATAATCAGCGTTTATTTCAAAAATAACGCATGGAACATCTTTTGGATCTGGAAGAAATGTAAATGCTATATTGGGATTAGTACTGGTTGATAGGAAACTTTGAAATGATAAAAGTCCGCCAATATTGTTACTAATGTTTTCAAGTTCTTCCGGATTTATGCACTGGCCGCGATACACAGTCAGCTGGGTTTGTTCTATGTTTTGACTTCTTGTTGGTAACGATTCAATATATTCTGTGTGTAACTGTTTTATCTGATGATGAAGATCGGTTAAAAAGAAGCGATATTTAAACAGAACATCAACGTCTTGGATTCGAAGCGCTTTATTCAATATTTCAAAGATAAAACAATGTTTTGTATACCACAATATGGCTTGATCTGATTTGTATGTCGCACTAAATTCATCAATATGTTTTAAATCACTATCATTACCAACATAGTGTGATCGACAGTAATTAACCATATGTGTTTTTGCATCATCTTCTGGTTCCATTCGAAGCAAGATTTCAATCAACAATTGAAAATACATGAATGAAGCATCTTGTTTATTTATTTCGTTTTCTTTTATGTGCGTTGAAATAATATTCATAGGTAAGAATTGATGTGAACATATATTAACGTCTTCACTCAATTTCTTATAGATATCGTTCATATTAGTATATACGCCACGCACTACTTTATATTCATTTTTCCATTTTTGATGTTTGTCAACGTCAAAACAGTATATATAAACGAATTGAACTTGTGGCATTTGATAAATATATGGTACTATATTTTCACTCATTGAGCCTGATACAATTAAAAATACTTTTTCATCTTGAACTTTGGCTATATAATCATAACAATCACAGACATTTTCAAATGTGTTTAGATAATTAACAGTAGTACGTAGTAGAGATATTGCTTGTAAATTATCATCTGTTTCATGAATATTAGCATCAAGCCAAACAATTTGAAAGTTTCCTAAAATTTTTTTCTCAACCATCTTTGTTCGACAAATTGAACTTTGCCCACAATTTGCTGGAGTTTGTGAATCGGTTGTATTGTGTGTCATCTCTGAATCCATTAATGTAGATATTGAATATATATCTTACGTATAATCTAGTATGAATTCTAAACAAAGCAAAATAGGAAACTATATTGGTATACCTAAATGCCATATAAATCTTATATGCTAGTATCTTCAAATCTATTTCTCAGTTTGAGAAGCTAAGTCCACTACGTTGTGATGAGGATTGCCATCTCTTATCACTGTGAAACTAACAAAGGAAGATCGCGTACTGTAAATTATGGAAACTGATTATATGCAGGTCAAATGAAAGCTCTCATTGCTAAACGAACAAACTAAAAATATTACTAACTTATAGTTATTCAGACAAAATTATCCAAATCTCAAGGTATGGGAAGCTTAGCTATAGAGATGAATCAGAGAATGTTTTCTAAGGACAACACGGGAGGCTGTAAACTCTTAAAAATAAATCGATAAAGTATGTGTTATAGACTGAGATTTTTCTTAATTTGGATTAGTCTATAGACGAAAAACCGTTAGAAATTCAAAAAAAAATTCAAATGATTGAAGCTAAACATTATAATATCGATATCGATATTCATTCAGTTTGATTTCATTATATTTTTAAACTAAACTAACACTTTCAATTAATACAGAATCAATTTTGCCGAAAAAGGATTCATTGTGGACTGTATTTGAGTTAGAGAACGAAAGCGTAAAATAAAGAGAAAATATTTAAATTACTTTTAATAAATCTAATCGTTGTGCATTTGTATGAATACTTTGTTTTGAATAATGAATCAAATAATAGTGATATTATTGTAAAAAAAACGTTTTTCTTCTGCTTTATACCTCTGTCATACCTGTATAGAAACTGGCTTTTTTCCCATGATCAATATTCACCGAAAATGTCACAGTCTAGTGATTTTTCTCTTTCATATTATCAACATGAAAACATGCCTAGCAAATAATCATCTCTTCCACGTGTGTCACTTCATCGAAGAGGGAAAAAACCCAAAAAACATTATTTCATTTGTTTTTTCTTTCTTAGCATTGATCATACTCATATTAATGTAAAGATGCATAATAAAATCACATATTCTGTTCATATTTCACCTTCGATTATATCGAATGCAAAAAAAACATGAGAAAGAGAAATAAGACGTGTACACTTATTTGATGCGCTACTTGTTCTGTAGGTTTTCTCTTTCAATATATTCTATTTTTTTCCTTTTTTCTTTTTTCTTAAATATCTTCATATCATTTAGTTCGAGCAAATTGATGAAAATAGGTGTTAAAATATTTGTTATCCGATGTAATTCTCGACAACAACAAACGAAGATAAATGTTGTTATGATTAACGTGGAATGATTGTTAATGTTTTGCAATCAACCATATATGATATTGTGACACAAATAATTCTAGTGAAATATTTCTCCATACCAGAAAAAAACGTGGGGAATAATGTTGACATATTTCGTAGAAGAATATAAATAACGATTCATAAGACAGTACTTCATCACATATTGCTTTATTTAAACATAAAAATAGAACGATACTCTACGTTATTAAACCTACTAAACTAGATAATCAAAAAATTCTTCTTAATTTCGATGTTAATTTTTGAAATAATGCATAATTTTATCAGGAACCATTCTAACATTTTTAAACCATTATATGATCATTTGTTACTATTGCACGTTCGAAAATTTTTATTATGTTTGAAGACATTGTTGGTTCTAAACTATCACGATTATTATTTGTTGTTTGTTTATTTTCATTTTCATTAGATCCAGAAGAATCATCAATAATAACAACATTAAGTAAATCAATAAATTTTTCTAATTGACTTTCATTATTTGTTGATATATCAAGTAATTCTCGAAAGAATGAAGCTAGTATACATTGAGTTCGAATAAAAGAATCATGCCCGTTTTTAACTCAATCAGCGAGTACAAAAACTTGCGATAGAAAACACCCTCGGGTGTAGTCTTTGCCCGACCATATGGGTCTAAAGAACAGCGATTTGAGCAAAATTATCAGCATAATTAGAGTTGGCATAAGGATCAGGTACACAAGAATCCTGTTGAACAGCATTGCGCCACGCAAATGTTCCTGATGTGCCACGATCTGCGGAATGTGCTGATTCATGGATGAATACAGAAACGTGCATATTCGGTTCACAATATAATGAAACATCTCCACTCGATCCAGCTCCAACGACAGGTTCCTGCTGTAGCTGATATCATTGCTTTATTGTATCGTCGAATGACATAGGGAACACGACCCATCATTTCAATCATATATTGTGCACTCATAACTGCCTTCGGACACATGCATAGAACGAGCTCCTCGCCGTCACTTCAATCGTAAACGATAGTTTGGACAGATTAAGGAGCAGCGCCATTACAGTGGCAAAATTTCGCGTTACCACCGAGACCTCCAAATAATGGCTGCTTGTTAAGATTATGTTCACTAACAATGGAGGTGTTTGTATTGATAAGCGAAAAGACTAGATATTTTTACATCAAAAGAAAGCTCTCACTGTCAATATAATAAGGTTGAAATATTAGCGGCCCTTTGCTTGTCTGTACAGAGTTGTGGCCATTTTACTAGATTTTCGACCTTTGGCAGGGCATATATAGAAAAATCGAATTACGAAATTTTGACCTGAAATTTTGCCCATGGATAGCTCTCATAGTCATTAGAATGCCCTAAAACTTTCAGCCAAAAAGAATGTTTTTTTCTTGAGATATTGAACCCCCAGAAAACGATCATTTGTGACAAGAGAAGGTCCGAAAATCAAGTTTCTTCAACATCCGATATCTTAAGAAGAAAACATTCTTTTTGGCTGAAATTTTTAGGGTATTCTAATAACTATGAGAGCTATCCATGAGCAAAATTTCAGGTCAAAATTTCGTAATTCGATTTTTCTATATATGCCCTGCCAAAGGTCGAAAATCTAGTAAAATGGCCACAACTCTGTACAGACAAGCAAAGGGCCGCTAATATTTCAACCTTGTTATTTTGATAGTGAGAGCTTTCTTTTGATGTAAAAATATCTAGTCTTTTCGCTTATCAATACAAACACCTCCATTGTAAGATACGCGCACAACGACAATAAGGACACAAGAAAAAGTATTTTTTGTCATCGTATTTGTTATATTCGAATACACGAGCTGCTTTCGTTTTTATAGAAACGAGTATTTAATACTTAGAAAAATAAGATATTTCCTTACAAAAGTACTACTGAACTCATAAATCCGCTGCTTCATGTGGTAAACGATATTTGATACCATTATATACCCCGCATATTGAAATAATCATGATATCGCACCCCCCTCAAATCCAAAACTGAATCTGACAATAAAGTAATATCTATACCAATTTTTATTCTATTTTAACTATTGCTCCAGATACTCAGTTTTTCATCAAGTTTCAATGGTTAGCAACCGAAAATTCGGTATCAGTAGATGGCGTACTTCACCATCAACCAAATATTATTCTTTTTTTTTCTTGATTTCTATTCGATGCCAATTTATCTTTCATTGTTGTTGTTCTATTTCGAGACAAGTATAGCATGAATAAAATTCTTTTCAGATATTTACGAAGTGTACCAGATCGTTCATTTGTTAAAGCAAGAATCAGTTTCAGTCGAAAACAAATGAAACATATAGGAATTGTTGATATTACAACAGTTGGTGCATGTTTATGTGCAAATGAAATTGTTGCACAAGCAGCAAAAACTAGTTCATCAAAGAAACATCCAGAATTTACCATGCATTCATTTTCTTATGATCAATATAATGATTGCATTCAAAGAAAAGATTGGATTAGTTTAGCGAATAAAATATGTCAATCAATTAAATTACTTGAAAAAGTGGGGGAGAAAACTAACTAATGGATAATGTTCGAACGTGTTCACAATATGATGGCGATGTAGATTTTCAGTGTAGGATTGTATTTTTGCCATATTCCCTACAAAAAAAGATATTCAATCAATCAAGTACGATGAACTATTCCGAATGATGATGAAAAATATTAGTGATATTTTCGAATTTACGCAACACTACCTACACTATTTGTTCTTTGCAGAACAACGACGACAATCATTCCCACAAACATTATAACAAACACCAGCATTAAAACTACCATTATTAAAATTACCATTATACACACCATTACTACCAGCATTATTATAGAAACCAATAATCTGACGCTTGTTAATTAAATGATCGAGAAGGTCGTCGGCTCCAAGCTTATTCGTTGTGGTTCGTGCCATGCTTCTAGTAGCCACGAACATGAAGAGGACGAATAAACAAATGAATTGGCTAATCTTTTGCATTGCCGTTTGTTTCTCTTCGACACTTGCGCAGAGAGAGAGCGGTAGTTGAATAAATCAGAATGTGTGAATGATATGGTTTTACACAAATGATTCAAGTTTATATAGAAATCAATCGCTGAAAGAATAAGGAATATAGGACGAGAATGATTTTTGCTTTATCGATAACTGGAGAGACTCGGAGGACATATAATAGTAGTGTCTTTTCTAGATGGTTACAAGCGAAAGTGAAGAGTCTTGAGGGTGAGGGTGAGTAAAGCATACTACGATCCGGATTTCGACCTTTGCTATAGGGT
>JAJEKB010020725.1:451204-482253 GCA_022393335.1 Macrotrachela quadricornifera
GTGAGTAAAGCATACTACGATCCGGATTTCGACCTTTGCTATAGGGTCTTGAGGGGTGTGAGGGGTGAGTATAATAAATTAACTACCACGACCGGTTTCGATCCAATTATGGATCTTATCGAGTGGTTAATAAGATATCTGCATATCTTCGTTTAATTCAAAATCACAATAGCTTGGCAACAGAAAGAGATTGAACAATCCCAACCTGTATACCTCTCGGGGGGGGGGGGGGGGGGGGGGTGGGTGAGTATAATTATTAACTACCACAATCCGGATTTCAATCCCTGTTAAAGAGATCGATACTCATGTGGTAAAAGATTTCTGCATATCTTCAAGTAAAACAAAATTCAATCGGATGAAACAGAAAGAGTACTGTAACTCTCCTGTATTCTTCCTCATGAAATTGAATTCCTCGAAATTATGTAGCAGAAAGGTAGTTTTATTACACGGTGAGTATAATTATTAACTACCACAATCCGGATTTCAATCCCGATTCGTTTATCTGGCAAGTTGATAGGTTTCTATATGCTGATATGGTTGAACAGAGCGTCACCTTCCTCCTTGGATTAAAATTGAGATAGTGATTTATATCGAAGTAGGAGGTTGACGCTCTATTGAATAGTTTTTTGATTATTTGTTCCAATATAGCATTACCTTCCTGTTTGAAAAAATAGAAATTAATAACAATTAGTACATGTAGAATAATGTTGTAGTAAAAGGTTTTTGGTTTGTATGTGCGATAATAAGCTAAAATGAATGAGTATGTTAACTTACTAAATGTATTTTGTTTGAGTTGTAATGAAGAATAAAAAGGGAAGAAGCAGTTGGTATTTATACGATGAGGAAATATAATAGATTTTGATATGTAGGACGCGTTTGCGTTTGGTGGGAAAAATTCATAGAATATGAGAATTTGGAAGATTGCATTGCATACCTTTTCTTGTACATAGGTGGATATACATTCGTTCTTTAGATTATAAAGAGAGACGTGCGAATATGTAAGGATGCAATTTTAGATAATGTTTACCTTCCTGTTTTGTATCCATTTCAGTTAATTTGATTGTTTTTCTTTTTGGTTCCATTGAAGGTTATCTAAATATAAATAAAAAGCATAAGGTATGATGACCAGAATTCGAATTTCATCTTGATCTTGAGGATAAATGATCTGATCATCTGAAGAGTCCACGGATATATAATGAAATGTAAACTTATCTTCAAAATGTATTTGAATGGATCAGTCTCTTACTCTTGGGATTGTAGTGCTGAATTGGTAAATGTTTGTGTTTGTTGAATAAATGGAACTGAGACTTATGGTGTACTTTAAAGTTATTTTCATTATTTCGAATGTGTATTCAATTTTACATTGAGCTAGTGGTTTATTTGTGCTTTATTTGGTATTTTCACTACTTATAAAATATCTAAAATACACAAGAAATATATTAGATAATCTCTCATGATACACTCAAAGTGAAGAGATAACTGAATAATTTTAATAAATTCAAAGATAATGGTTTTCATTTGGAAGGAACATTTAAAGGCTAAATAAAAAACTTATGAAATGAAATAAGTATATATGTTTTTTTTTCTTGAAAGCATGCATTTAGTTCTACTTATTATGGAGATCATGGCTTGTATTAAATCATGTTACCACTTTATGTTTTATGATAAAATTTGCACGTTCGATCATGTGTAATCGACGGATCTCAATTGCATCCAACACCATGTTTTGCCATTCCGATGTTGATTCCATGTATCTGTTCTTAATCGAAAATTTATTTCGCTCATTTTCTATGATTGTATTCAAATTCTGAGCCATTTTTCGACTACTGAGAATAGCTTGCTGAATAATGTCTTCCTTCAAGGCTTGTAGTCTCTTGACGTCACTCGATAATGAGCATCTTATGGGAGAGATCTCAATGGTATCATTTGATTTCTGAAGGATTGTATCGATATCATCTACCATTTGGTGAACTAAATTGAATGTTGTTGATGGTTGTGTAGATATAAGACGACGATGTTCTAACAATGCAATGTCTTCTTCGATCAGCATTTGTTGCATTGTTGCTTGCCACAAACGTCTTGCTGAAATGATCTAAAATAAATTTAAGTTGAAGAAAGCATAAAAGAAGGTAAATTATATCAGAGAAGCTATTGTTACATGTGATTTGTTCGGTTCGAGATTGAAGAACTTTTGAACTAATTGGTGATCAGTTACATCCAGGTTTAATATCTCTCTTTTATATTCGAATTGATGTCGCAATAGTCGTTGCTTTTCTTGTACGAATTGATGAATAATTGAAGATAATTCCTTCATTGTGGAGCAACAATCATCAGTATGTTCACATTTCGATAGTATCTGTTGTTCGAATTGTTCAATTGCATTTTGTGCATGTTGCAAATGTTTTTCAATCTGTTGCAGACGTTGTTCAATGAGATTTTTTGATCTGCCATATGTATGACAGATCGAATACTTCACTGCTAAATGTTTTGCCATACGACCATTCCAAATATTTTGTGTCATACCAATATGATAGTAATATTTCCATTGCAATTCTTGTAATTTTACATAAGATAATCGATCGATTAAACTTGTATAACGACGAATAAATTTTATTTTGTCATTTTCATTGAAAATACAGTTAAGTTTTTCGAATTGATTGAAAACCGTAGATGTCATTTGGGAGAAGATTTCATCAGGTACCTTAGTATAATCAACTGAATCATTTATCATTGGTGGCACTTTAATTTTTCTCCCGGACACCGGCTGACTTGAGCTATTGTTTTTTTTCTTAATGATGGTTTGTTTTTTGTTGATCCTTTTCTTCTTTTTCTTGTCTTTGTTTTTCATGATTAACTCTGGTGAATTAAAGCTAGTTTCATGAACAGTTGGCTTGATAATTTCTTCTTTTTCTTGAGTTATTTGATTAGATACTAATGAATCTGTAGTATGAATCCGTGTACTAGTAATCATTTCACCAATCGTGTTTGAATCCATACCTCGTTTTCGAAGTTTTTGACGGTAACGTTGTAATTTTCGATTCCCACGACTTTTCTTTCTTTGTTTGTTTTCGTGTTGTTTTGAAGATGAGCCTGGTTCTTGTATCATATCATTTTGATTTAAAGGTTCATCATCATATATCATCGACATTATTTGTTGATTCTGAAAATCAATCTGAAAAAAAAAATAAACAAAAGAAGATTTTTTTAGTAAAACTAGCACCTTTCGAAGAAAATAGTCATTCATTATACAGAAATAGACAAGTTTAATGAGAGTATGACAATGAAGATTTCTCTCGTTCTCACTACTTAAAAATACTGACTATTTCGTCAAAAGTAGTCATATTTTTCGTATGATTTCAAATATACAAATTACTTGAACGATGAGACTTCTAAGGTTAAGATGACCTTTTGTATATTTAAATTCAAAGACAGCAGATATTAGTACAATATGTGTGTGCGAGTAGAAGAGTATCGATGCGTTTCTGGACGTTTAACGATTTCATTAGATTGTTCCAAATAATTTAGTTTTGAGATTATTAGTTTTACTATTTTTTTTTCATTTTCCTAAATTAATCTTATGTAATTGGCTGAATAAATAGATGAAGATTAATAAAGGTAATATATTAAAAGAAAATATGATAACTTACTTTTTTTAACATGTATTGTATTTGTATAAATGAGGTATATCTAAACTACGAATAAAGTAGAAAAACTATGGTTTATATACGATTCCAATGGAATGCAAGATAAGATAATATTCTGAATAGTATTTCCGAATATTTTGTTTTTTTTCTCCCACACAAATAGTTTAAATTTTGTCCTTAGTACGTGGCAGTAGTTTTTGATGTAACTTTGATTCGATAATTTTGATATAATGAATACTATGAAAGTTCTACTATGATCTATATACCAATTTTCGCTCAAAACACTCGCCAAGTACTTTAATTTTTAACTATAGAATGTCAAAGTGACCTTCCACAAGCTTAACTTCAATGGATCAAAGTGGATATATTGGGAACACTGTACTTAATACTATAAACGATTGGTAACAACTTGAACTTGATTCTTAGTTTGGAGAAACAATGGGATAGTCGCATCTCATCCTATATGTGTTGCCATTTAAAAGGAAAAAATGTCAGGGTGACCTGTTAAATTGTTCTAACTGTAATAAAAAGAAGCAAAGATTTCTGAAATATCATGGTATAGTGATAGAAGTTTCATTAACATCCTAACTTGATATTTATTCAAAGTAAAATATTAACTATAGAACCTCGCCTTCTGTTACGTCTTCGATTTAATTTCTAGTCTCGAAAAGGTCAAGATAACCTCTGAAATTATCAGTTGAAAAAAGTCGAAATGTGCATTTGTTTTAAAATCGTGCTATTGATGTCAGAGAAGGTTACTATGACTCACAATTTGACCTAGTAAGATCTTAAGGGTAGACTATGATATTTTAATTCATACTATAATTTCGGTGTTTTCGGTGATATTGTACGTTGTTTTTGAGGGTGAGTTTAAATATTAGTTTACCACGACCGGTTTCGACTGAATTTCACAGTCTCATCAGGTGGCTTAAAGATATCTACATAAATATGAATAAAACTCAATCTAAATCCAATTAAAGGTCAAACTAACCTCCAATTTGAATATAAATCAGTATTTTTCATAAAAAAGAAAAGTAGATAATTTAATATTTAAATGGTGAGTTTAAATATTAGTTTACCACGACCGATTTCGACTGAATTTCACAGTCTCATCAGGTGGTTCAATGAGATCTACTTAGATTTTAGAGAAATTAGATAAATCAGAAGGAATAATAGAACCAGTTCCTCCTTTATTGAAGAAAGTTTCTTATTATTAAGCAATAGATGATCTATTATTCAACAGGTGAGTTAAAATAACAGATACCTCGATGCGTTTCATCCTAATTTCAAGGAGTCGTCTGATAATGTGCATAGAATTGTATAAGCAATATCGGAAGAAAGAAAGTAAAAGTCAGTTGAAATGAATTATCGTATTTTTTTCCATTGATCAAAGGGAATGGAACAAATATTGTTATAAGAGTGTTAGAAGAGAAAAATGAAGACTAATCGCAGTGTGTCTTTTAGTAAGTTGTCTATAGTTGGAATGTATAGATTATGAAAAGAATAGTAGTATAAGAAAAAATAGATGAATAATGTAACGATTATGAAAGAAGCATTGACTGTACAGAGAATTTTTTCTGACTGTGTTGTTTATTACCTTCTTGACTTTGTGTGACCCTTTTGTGGAGGACGAGTTTCGTGTTGTGGATGGAAAGATATTTGCAATGTGCTAGTGTATAATATTTCTAGAATAGAAAATACAGTAGAAATGTGTTGTACAAATTTTAGATGTAAAAATATTTGTTGGTTCATTAAAATATGAAATTATGCGCATGAATAGGAGAAGATAAGCATGCATAACATATGCATTAAGCCTAAAGCTGAAGATTATAATTTGTAAGCGGCATGAAAAGATTTTAAAGGGGCAAACACAATCACTATAAGTAAATGTGGACGAAAAGTTCAAATAATTAAAGACAATAACGGCATAGATGTTGATGCATATTATCCAAAATTGCTTCGATATGATCAACTAGATCTTCAATGATTAATTCACAATCGATCTTTAAATAATCTATTTCGGGAAGAGGTTCATATAAAAAGGATGTTGAATTATTATCATTGTTAACAGCATCAACATTATGCTGATTGGAATCATCTAAATCAGCTATCTTTATATGTTTCAAAAACAGAAAGGATGCCTATCTTTTCTACCTGATGTATCACCTTGTTCAACGGAATTGATAAACATTGAACTGCTTTGAGGATATTGCATGTCAACATCTGAATGAATTTGACCACTGAAAATAAACTCTTCGTCAGAGTAATCATTCGGATCTGATTCCGACCAATAATCATCAAAATCAGATATATCTGTTTCTTGATTGTCATTCATAATATTTGGATCATCAAAATCAAAGTTGAAATCCAAAATAATAGGATCAGTAATAGTTTGAACAGTATTTTCAACATATTTTGGTTTGCACATATTGCTGAATTTTTAAATCTTATTTAAGATGATTGATAGAATTGACTTTGTTTGTATAGAATATCTAGAATTAAAATAAAGAAATTATCAATGATTATGCGAAGTATAATTAAAGAAATAAAAGATCTTTTTTGATTTTTTTTAGTCATTACCATCAATCAGTGAAGAAAACAATGGTAAACATTTTAGTTTTTTTTTCAAGATCCATACATGCAAATGAATAAACAATGTTTTATTTTAATTATAGAAAAACATGCAATTTGTTAATAGTTTTTTGTTGTTGTTGTTTTTAGTGTTGGTGTTAATGATTTAGGACCTTAAAAACAGAATTAGTATAGGTTAGAATGATTATCTTCGATTAATCTCTGTTTTAATTATAGGAATTATAATCTTACCCAAAACATAGTAACCATGATATTACACGACACTCATGACAAGTTCGATAATTATTTTTGTTCCAAGAATTGAAACACAGTTGGTGAATACAATAAATTAACTACCACGATCCGGATTTCGATCCCAGTTAAAGAGATCAGTCATCAGATAGTCTAAGATAGCTAATATTTCGATGGTAGCACAGTGGTATTGAATATCGAATTTGGTATAAGATAAATGAATAAATTAAAGATGGATAATTGTATTTGTAAATCTGGTAAGAATGAAGTTGTTGGTTATGTATAATTCTGAAAGAGATATTATATGTGTAAAAGAAGAAATACTGACTTGTTGATATCGCTGTTAATGGTAGATGATTTGAAAATATAAGTGAGTACAATAGAAGAAATCATATGCCTTCTATACAGTTTAGTGGGGAGAAGAAAACAAAATTTTGGATTGCAGTAGGCACTGCTATTTTCATATGGTGTTCTTTCATATTTCGTTAGATATTCTTATTTTTTGTTAGCAATTGAAATGTCCGTAAGACGTGCTGCTATGGAATATGCATAGAAGAAAGGGTATTTAGTGGGATTTTTGTCACGGGTATTTATAATCTATCGGTATGTCCGCGAGACGTGCTGTAATGTTAAATACGTAGAAAGAAAGGTATGCAATGGAGCTTTTCCCACGGTTATTTCTAATTTATAGGAATGTCCTCATAGTGTTTTGTTATTATATGTGCGTAGAAAAAGAGGTATGTGTGTATCAGAATATCTATTTTGATTTTTTTTATTATAGTTATTGTTCTTCTATCTATTTCAATGTGGACAAAAAATGTGTAGAATACGTATTCAAAAATACTATTAACAATAAAACGAATGAATTATTTACCGGAAAAATATATTGATACGAACCAAACCAATATAATTACACGGCTAATTAACTGTAGTGCAGTAAAATTAATAATTATTATCTTCCATATGTAAATATTAATGTAGTAATATGATTTGTAGAGTGTCATTCAAATGAAACCATTTCATTGAACTAAAATAAAATATTGCTAAAAAATTAAACATTTACAATCAAATAATAATCTTACTTTATTAAAATTGATTGTAATTTTAGAACTTTATTTATATTCAGTAGATCAAATTGATTCTCCAATTGATAATATGACAAGAGCTTATCTGTGACATATTAATATCTTAAGTATAATATAATAACTACCACAACCGGTTTTGATCCCTATTAAGGAGATCTATCATTAGGTGGTATAAGATTTCTGCATATTTTCGTTTAATTCAAATTCAAGAAGCTTGGCAACATAACGAGATTGGAAAACAGATTTATCTATCCTTTAACGAAAAGACAAACTAATCTGTTAGGTCTCAGCTCTTGCTTGTCAGCAATCGACTTTGTGTCAAAGATCAGTAATTTCAGTAATGTGCTTTGAGAAATTTGAATATAAATACAGAGTTTGTGATTTTGCCGACGCGTTTCGTATCTTTGATAAGATAGTACTCTTCAGGGCTTGTTATACATATATCTAGAAATAGAAGAAATAAAAACTGATTGAAAATTAAAATGGTTTGGTATATAATGAGAAACAATATAAATGATGAAGAAACTCGAGAAAAAGAGAAGAAACATGCATTGTAATTGACAAAAAGAAAAGTAAATGTTTGTTAAATTTTCTTTCGATTTCAGTTCGTACATCTGGCTGTTGTACTGCTGCTTCTGTGCTAGTAAAAGTTTAATTATCAATTGTTTGTGTTATTGCATCCTTACGACTAAGATTTTGTTCTTCGTATTCTTCCTTCAAAAACATACAGCACCCACACTGATTGCCTTGGTCGTCATCATCATCTTGCTCATCTTTATCTTCAGATGGCGTTTCAAATTCATAATCTTCGTCTTCGTCATCTTCTTCCTCTTCTTGGTTATCATTGCCCTCTTCTTCTTCTTCTTTTCCTTCTTGTATTATTGTTGTTGTAGACACAATTGAACCTTTGCTACTCAAATATTGATCAAATGATGTGCCTTTTGTATGTTCGACATTTTGAATTACTTGAACAAGCTGATCTATCAAGCCATGACTCTCTAAGAGAGAGAAATCACATTTTTTTAAATATATCTTATACATAACCAAGAGTGATTTTTGATAGCGTTTTTTCTCCAAATCAGCATAAATATTCACGGCTGGTGCTACCGTTACAGTTGACATGGATACTGGAAGAATAGGATGAGATGGCAAAGGCGACGACGAAACCATTGGTGGTAAAGGATCTTCTGTTTGAGTTGAATCATCAACCACAGTAATTTGTCGATTTTTCTTTCTTTTTAATTCTTCATGTTTAGAAGAATCTTCAATTTTATCGGTGTCATCTTCGATATCTTCATAACTACGCTTTTCACCCTTAATTTGATCTGATTTTTGCTTCTTGCAATCTTCCATTTTAAATACATTTATTATTTGTTCAACCAGACCAGTTTGATATAAATAAAAGAATATATCATCATCCATGTACATGTAATGCTTACGTAACATCCATCTTTGCTCGTAGTTTGCTACACAAACATTCTCAATTTGTTGAAAAGATATTTTCGGTAGCGGCGACGTGACTGATGGATCGGAGGAGGATGAAGCCATTATTTGGGACAGATTGATTTTTGAGAGAAACAAGAAAATTATTTCGATTTGAATAATATTAATAGACGAAATCTAGAATAAAAAATGAAAAATGAAAAATAAGATGAAAACGAAAGATAAAAGGATAAATGAAATAAAAGTTATTTTGATGTTTTATAAGCATTGACTTGTTCGAATGTCCACTGCTTATGTGCAACATGTGCTAATTTTGAAATAGCCATACATTGATGAATATCATATGGATAAATATTTAATTGTTCATCAAATGTATACATGACAGCTCGTTTGATTGACCATTGATTGGATGAAGATTTGTATGGACGATGTGCACAGAAACATGATGAATCATCTTTATCATTATATTTGACATAGGCTTGACATTGAATATGATGACGAAATGTACGATTATACCATGATTTGAATTCTTTTTGAATATCCATACATTGTGTTCGAAGAATTTCATTCATGGAAAATAAACCAAATTGTGTATAAATTCTCATTTGTGGTCGAATATTACCCCATGTTTGAATAATTTTTGATTCTTGAAAGATATTCAAAAATAATTCACGAAGTGTATAATAATATTGTGAATGTCTTTCTAATCCGGTCGAATATTCAATTAATGTTACGATTGTTCGTGTATCTTGAATCATTTCAATATGTAACAACATAGAATTGATTGGTAATGATCGAGTTCTAACCACAATAGTGAATCTATGTGTCAGTTTTGCTTGACGAATAACTTCTTCTAGTACAAATCTTGCTTGATGTTGATGAATATGAATAGTTTCATAAGATTGTATCGATTGAAAATTACTTAAATGGTTGACATTTCTTATCGATAGAAGTATTGCCCAAATATTAAATCTATATTTTTGATAATAATAATACATCATTATTAAAGAAACGAATAGAATATTGAGTAATAATGAAATCAAGACTATTAATTCCATGTTTATATCTAAAACAAAAAAAGTATATGACATAAATCATCGATTCAATTAGCATGCAAAAAATTATGAAATAAAATGAATAGAGACTAAAAATTATATATTAAGCATATATACGATTCCAATGGAATGTGAGATAAGATAATAGTTTGTTTTTTTTCTCCGGGAGAAATAGTTTGAATTTTGTTCTTAGTATGTGCCAGTAGTTTTCGATGTAACCTTGATTCAATAATTTTGATATAATGAATACTATGAACGTTCTCCGATGGTCTATATATCAATTTTCGCTCAAAACACTGGCCAAGTACTTTAATTTTTAACTATAGAATGTCAAAGTGACCTTTCATTAACTCAACTTCAATGGATCATAGTGGATATATTGGGAACACGGTACTTAATACTATAAACGATTGGTAACAACTTGAACTCAATTCTTAGTTTAAAAAAGCAATGAGATAGTCACATCTCATCTTATATGTGTTGCCATTTAAGAGAACAAATGTCACAGTGGTGACCTGTTAAATTGTTCTAACTACAATAAAAAGAAACAAAGATTACTGAAATATCATGGTATATTGATAGAAGTTTCATTAACATCCTAACTTGATATTTATTCAAAGTAAAATATTAACTATAGAACCTCGTCTTCTGTTACGTCTTCGATTTAATTTCTAGTCTCGAAAAGGTCAAGATGACCTCTGAAATTATCAGTTGAAAAAAGTCGAAGTGTGCATTTGTTTTAAAATCGTGCTATTGATGTCACAGAAGGTCACTATGACTCACAATTTGACCTCGTAAGATCTTAAGGGTAGACTATGATATTTTAATTCATACTATAATTTCGATGTTTTCGGTGATATTGTACGTTGTTTTTGTTTGCCATTGTTGCCTTTCCTTGTCTTTTCACTATCTAGTTCATATGTGATAATAAAGTTCGTAAAGAATAATAAGCCGACTTTGTCAATGAATCTAGAATACAAATAATAAGAATGAATTATAAAATATTCTTTTTTTTTTTGAAGAACTCTCGGTTAAAATGTTTGACTTATTTCTAAAAAATTTCATAAAAAGAAAAAGGAGAAGAATTATTGGGACTGAAATCACTACGACAAAGTTGTTCGACCATCATTTATAGAACTAGTATTGACTAACATAGATTTTGGTGGTTTCTTCTTGATTAAGAGATGTTCAAGTGATTTATTGCTTCGTGTGGAAATCTTTAGAGCAACACGATTCATTGGTGAACCATCAAAGATATAGAATTTCTTCCATAAACGACGTAATTCCGGTTTAAATGTTGCCATTGGACCGCTTTCAAATGTGAAATAAACGCGAATCTCTTGTTTATTCCATTCGTGTCGTTGTTGATCATCATAATATCTATCGGTTCGTTGTCTTTCTCGTCTTGAGGGTTGATGAATTAGTTTTTGATGTAGTTCCATATAAGTACCAATATCCAATTGTTCCATGATTACTGTAGCATTATTTTGTTGAAAGAATTGTTTGAAATGACGTGAAACAAATCTTGGTGGATAGCCATTCAATAAAAATGTTAGTTCAATGTTCAATCGTTCCCTATTAAAATCTTCTACGTTGGAACAAAGACGGACGGCTCGAAAAAGAGCTCCTTTGATTGTATTGCGATGAACATGACGTGGATGATCGGATAAAAATGGTACAATATATGGTTCTGCTGCAGGTTTATGAAATACGGTAGTTTTCAATTGTCCTTGATTATTATGTACGGTCACATCGAGAAAATCAACAGTTGTTCCAATTGATCGACTGATTCGAATATTTTCATCTTTTATATTAGCCAGATCAAGGAAGATACTAATTTGATCAAGCGATAAATTTGTTGTCATAAAAACATCATCAATATATCTAAATAGTGTTATAATAATAAATGAATTTAGAGTAGATTATATTCATTTACCGTCCATAGAGTTCATTGTGTGACTTTTGATGTTCAATCAATGGTTGTTCCCATTTTAACATATAGATATTAGCCAAAGTCATAGTAAATGGTGATCCCATAGCACCACCGCGTATCTGTTGATAATATTTATCTTCAAATGCAAAACAATTGGTATCCAAGATGAGCCGAGCCATTTTCATGATAGTATCAATAGGAATGCCATTAATTTTTCCATTTTGGGTATATTGACATAAGAATTGTTCTAAGGCTAGAAGAGCTCCATCTCGTGGTATCATTGTATAGAGATCAGCTACGTCAAATGTAATAAATGTTGTGGTTGATGATAGACGACCAAGATCTCGATAGAATTCCAATCGTCGAACAAAATGAATACTATTAATAAATGTGGTTTGTCTTGTTACTTCATCAAACAATGGACGAAGTAGTAAATCTAAAAAGTGAGAAATACCTGTTGCTGGTGCCCGTATCGATGATACAATTGGCCTGAGCGGTGTGCCTATCTAAAGAGAATAGTAAAGAATATTGATTTTAATTCTTTTTCTTTTTTCAAATAGATATTACTTTGTGTGGTTTTGGTATAAAATAAAGATGTGCCAATTCAACTGTTCCAGCATTAGGATACATGCTTTGTTTCCATAATTTAAGATCAATGGTCTTTTTCTTCAATAATGGATCAATTAATGCTGTGACTTGACGCAGATGAGTCATACATGGATTGACACAAGGCTCCAATTCTTTGTAAGCATGCGTTTTTTGCATATATTCCATCGATTTCTGATGATAACTACTGGTACTACCCAAATGGAATACTTTACTCTTGTCAGTTTTTCGTATAACTATCTTTTGTTTTTTCTCTTTCCGTTGAATACTCTTGACCATTTGATGATCATATCGAGCACGAGCTAGTAACCTTCGTGGTAAAGGTTTCATAGATAGTTCTCGTACAAGATTTTCAATGGAAACAAAGAAATCTTTGGCTCGTTGATCATTTGCCGACATACAATTATCATTGAGACCACACTTAAATAGTTCGATGAGCTTTTCGTGTTCTTGTGTAATAATAGTGTCGATAGAAACATGTGAAAAGCGACTCTGACAAGCAGGAACATATTTTGGACCATTGGCAAGGTATGTTATTTGTCTTGTTGAAAGAGATGAAGCCATTTCGACAATTGACGATGATGGTAGGATATGGCTGATTGTATTCATAGTATCGCTCCGATGGTGCCAGCCTCTTCCATAACCATCGGAGCGTCGTCGAAAAAAGACAGTTTTCGTTTGGTAATCAATTGAGCACGTTGGATAATATTCGATTGCCGTACAGCAATCGCATTTAAAATGTTGACGAGCGATTTAGGCAATGGTATTTGGCCTTTAGCTGTTTCCGTCAGTTTTTTCTTTTCATTTGTAATAATTTCAATATGATTTCGAACCAATTCTTCGGCTGCAGTGATCTCTAATACCATCAGATCATATTTAAATCTAGCAATAGTCTTTTGACGTTGAGATAACAATGTGGCACGTTTATCTTCATGTAGTAGTGGCTTGGCAAGCATTTTCTCTATGCTATCAATTGAATGATCGAGTGGGCGGAATGATACAGGTAGTCGTTTGGTATAGATCCGTTGTTTTAAGATAGCTACATGTTCTTCCTGTTGTTGCTTGTCCAATGTTGCTTGCCAGATGATTTTCGTTGAAATAATCTAAATATCTGAATGTTTAGTGAAACAAAAACTACATCTATGTATGCTCTTCAAACCTGATCTTCGCTAGGTTTCAAATCATAGAATGCTTGCACTGAACGATAATCATTGGCATTGAATTGTAAGAGTAACTTGCGTCTTTCAAAATCAGCCGTTAGTTTATGTTGACTTTGACGTACAAATGCAGGAATTACTGTTGATAATCGACTCATATCAAAGGATCGGTCTACTCCCAATTGCTTATGTTGGATCAATTTATTTTCCACTTGTTGTAATTCTTGAATGGCTATTTGACGATGTTTCTGGATATTTTCCTGTTTCATGAATTTCATTCGATGTAGATTATTGTCTTTGATCATTTCTTTGGACATTTGTAAAGACCAGATTCCTGATGTCGTAGCTATTTTGAAATAATTCTCCCAGAAATCTTGTTTCAAACGGAGATAAAACAAATCATTAACTAATTGAGCATAGTCTCTAGCATATTGTAATTTTTCTGATGTATCTAACAATCCAATGATACTTTCTACATTTGCTAATGAAGCAGATAATAACTTTTTGAAGACATGATCAGGTAATTTCAAATAATTCGGTGTGCGTGTATCCTTCTTTGGTTGAACAAGATTTTCATTTGTAGTTGCACACAATCGTTTTGTCGATGGTTGTGCAATAGATATTTGACTTATCGATGTTGCCATTCCTCCTGATTTCATCTCTCGTTTGCGTTTTCGTTTAGTTGTCTTTTCCTATCACAAATTATAATTGTTAGAAAACAGATGAATTGTACCCTTCAAGAAATAAATTTACAATACCTGAACATGTTGTTCAGTAAAGTTTTCTATATGAATACCAACAGTTGCTGATGTTTCACTAGTATTTTCAAGACGAGTTGGATTATTATACTCATGAACCATTCTTGTAATAGCTTCAGCACTTAATCCTTGTTTTTTAAGTTTAGCTCTAAATCTTTGTAGTTTACGATTTCCACGAGATTTCTTCTTTTTTTGTTTCTCTACTGATTGTGGTGGCAACTGAATTAATTGTGGCTCTTCTGTAGATAAAATAAGATCTTCCATACGACCAGGAATGTTCTTTTCTTGTTGGCTAGACTGCTGATCGTCCTCATGATGTCACATTTGTTCTATAATAAAGAAAAATAATTAGAATCTAAAATAGAGAGAGAGAGAGAGCAATTGAGAATTAGAAATTACTAAAGAAAGAAACTAAGCAACAGTAACATGCTAAGATAAAATTATTGAAAATGCGGATTCATTCGATGACTAGTAAGTGTTCGCATTTTAGCGGGTAACAATGTTGGACGACGAACAAGATTCTTGCACCAATCACCACGATCACTCACAATATCTTCGATTCTGTTTAAGTTCAGATTGTTATTTTCAGCAACCATACCATCTAAATGACCAAGTATATTAAATTTTGTTTGCGCATGTGTAATAAACAGTGCTTCAATAAACTGATAGAATGTATCTGAACAATTCTCTGGTACTAGATAGAACAAAATCTTTTAATAGAATAGACTAGTTCTCACAAGGATAACTCACAAACGGCAAAGATAGTAGCATTGTAAAGATCTAAATTGAAATTTGGTGTTAAACGATCACGTTTATCTTTAAACATCTGAAGCTGTTGTGTACGCTGATTTACAGAAAATGTATAGTTCTCTGATGGTACCGGAGGTAAACTATTCAACCACACGGTAGCTTCTTGTTCACGACGTGTAGGAAGATTGAGACTGGCTGTAGTTTCTGCTTGTTCATCCGTCTTTAGCATAGGTACGAAGCACCAATACTGTGGATTACAATCAAGAAATATTTGTATTGCTGTTGGACAACGTGCAGAATGTTTGTAAAGTAGCATATTATCTGTAGATATTTGTCTATAAATAAAGATTTCTTTCAATGTAGTAGCAAATTTCAAGAATTCTGTCTGTTTATTTACTCAGATGATTTCGATTGATGTTGTCGTAGGCGAGCAATATTTTCTTCGCCAAGAATAAATTCATGAATAATTCGATTACCATGCTCACGATGATCTAAATATAATTGATCATAAAGAAAATATATATATATGAAAAGGATACTTACAAATGAGTTGTTCACCTAAACTTAGAGATGTGTAAGCAATGTAATCGAATTGACCACAAGGACATGTCAGAACATAGAGTACAAGTTTAGTTGTACAAGACTAGCATGATTCGAGAGTAAACGATAAAGATGTGTGCGTAGAAAGAGAAACTTACCGCTGGACAATTGAGAATGGCTTGATAACCATTGACAAATTGATGTTTTTGTGCAGAAGAAAATTGAAGTACGAGTTGACCATGTCGAGTAGGAGTAATTGTATCTGTGATAGGAAAACAAAATCGACAAGTAACGTTGCGACATGGTGTTATTCCATAGAGAGCTTTTGCTGTTTCAATACAAAAGATCCCACGATGATTGTATAATGAAGGTTGAGCATGACGAAAAGAACATGTTTTCATAAAGAAAAGATTAGCTAAAATAGTGCTTGTGTATATGAGAGTGAGAAATAATAATAACTTACCATCAATTTGAAGATAAAATTCTAATGCAAGAGCATATTCATCGAATCGTAATAGTTCACTACCAACCGTATCTTCAGCATGTAAACCAAAACGAATTCGTTCTTGTATCATAATATTCAAACATTCACGTAAGCATTCATAATTATAATCGAGAATGGTATTATCCAAATGGAAACGTCGTGCTAAATCACCATATAAATGTTAATAGAGATAAATGAAAAACGGTCGAATACTAATGTCATTACTCTGATCGATCAGAATGAATGGTTGATGGAACGAATGATGATTACGACGGTACCGCTGTTCACTATTCAATTCTTGAAGAGAAACATTGCACAAAAGCAGATGATCTCGATTGAGAACAGTGTCATGTCGATCGAATGTTGGATAAGCAGGTAAAAGTGATAGACGATCAATAGAAGGATTTGTAGGCATCAGAAATTGTACTGGTTTGAAATAATTACTCTCTCGAGAATAGGACTGTTTTTCGATAATACTCTGCTCGTCCATAGGTAAAATATCTCGACATGACTCAGTTGAATGTAATTGATGCATATCCAATAAAGAAAGATAAGAAATAATCTGAAATACGTGCTGGAATTTTAATGATAATTTCAATTAAGAATAACATGCAAAATGAAATAGATCATGCAAGAAAGTACTGAACTGTTTTGCTATAAATGAAGATTTGCTGGAATAGAAAACGAAAAAAAAAAGAATGAGTGTCTATCTTAAAATCGATGTTGATGATGGACGACGAAATAGATTTCGGCACCATTCGCCACGATCAAGTCTTTGTGCTTCAGAGGACATTGGATGATTGCTATTCTCATACTCATCGTCCTCTCCAAGGTTAAGAAGACGACCAAAAATGTTCAGTTTTGCTTCCGTATGTGTAATAAATAAAGATTCGACGAATTTTCGAACTGCATCTGAAGCATCAATTGGTACTAAAATGATAGAAAGAGAGATATATATATATAAATGAATAATTGATTAAAGAAAGGACATGGGTCGTTAAGTGATGAAAACGGTCCAAACCTGAAAATGGGTTTCTGGTGTCACCTATACTAAATTCGACTGCGAGGAGTTGATTGCCGTTGAAATCAGGCTCATAGAACGTATTCTGGTTGTGCACAGTGGAGAGTAAGTTCATGATTTTCTATGTTATAGAAGGACTCAGAATATCATGTTTCTATCTTGTAAGTCTCGAATGTTTTTATCAGAGTGATATATGAATTTGAAGCTCTTTCTTTGCTCTATAGATTGATGTATAAAGCTGTTATAAAGAGTTGTTCTTTCATTTTTTTTCTGAACAATACTGTGCATTGGCATCCATTGTCGATATAATTCGACAGAGATGCCCTCGTTTTCATGTTGTAAACATTTCCCAACCATTTTTAATTTTCCCTTATTCGATAGCCCTTGAAAAATGCTACAAAACGATAGACTTTATTCAGTCATAAATTATTGGCCAGACGACTAAATAGTGTCTACAATGAGTCCCGAGACCCAAAATACTAGTTTTTCCACGATAATTGACTCATTTTGTCTTGATAGATGAAAAACTGATTACATATTCGTAATCAGTGCAAAAAACTGCATCGGATCATATATGATTGACGGTCTTCGAACAAATTTAATTTTCACCTGAATTTTCCCTCTATCCCTGAGGTGGTATAAGACTCAATTTTTGATCGAAAACTAAAGTTGCTCGAAGACCGTCAATTATATATGATCCGATGCAGTTTTTTGCACTGATTACGAATATGTAATCAGTTTTTCATCTATCAAGACAAAATGAGTCAATTATCGTGGAAAAACTAGTATTTTGGGTCTCGGGACTCATTGTAGACACTATTTAGTCGTCTGGCCAATAATTTATGACTGAATAAAGTCTATCGTTTTGTAGCATTTTTCAAGGGCTATCGAATAAGGGAAAATTAAAAATGGTTGGGAAATGTTTACAACATGAAAACGAGGGCATCTCTGTCGAATTATATCGACAATGGATGCCAATGCACAGTATTGTTCAGAAAAAAAATGAAAGAACAACTCTTTATAACAGCTTTATACATCAATCTATAGAGCAAAGAAAGAGCTTCAAATTCATATATCACTCTGATAAAAACATTCGAGACTTACAAGATAGAAACATGATATTCTGAGTCCTTCTATAACATAGAAAATCATGAACTTACTCTCCACTGTGCACAACCAGAATACGTTCTATGAGCCTGATTTCAACGGCAATCAACTCCTCGCAGTCGAATTTAGTATAGGTGACACCAGAAACCCATTTTCAGGTTTGGGCCGTTTTCATCACTTAACGACCCATGTCCTTTGAAATTGTACTGACAAACGGCAATTATGGTAGCATTGAATAGCTCTATTGATTCGGTTGGTTTTGCTTTGATATCTAATTTATTTTTAAAATATTGAAATTGTTCGATACGTTGACGAATCGAATAGGTATAACCCGATGGCATGGGAGGTAGCGCTCGCATACATGATCGTGTAGCTTCATCCGATCGTTTATCTCGTGTTTCTGGTATAACTTGACGATCTTTCGAAGCAATCGAAGTTGGATTAATTGAATCGAGTAGAACTAATGATGGTGGAACTATATAGTTTCCATTTTGTTCAATTTCCTCTATTGTCATGGGTACAAAACACCAATAGATTGGATTGAAATCAAGAAATCGTTGAATAGCCCATGGACATCGACATGCATGTTTGTAGAGAAGCATTCGATCTTTTCGCAATGTTCTACAAAAGAAAAACTTATGTGTGAACGAGAATTTTCTTTATGACTCTACTAACTCAGCATCTTTTTCTTCCATTCGAGTAAGTTTCACATTTCGATCTCCAATCAAGAATTCATCTATAATTCGATTGAAATGTTGTCGGTGATCTATTGAAAATAATTGCTATTAAAGGAAAAATGAGAAAATAGAAACAGTAGCTTACACCAAAGTCGATCGCCTAAACGTTGACTAGTTTCGCCGATATATTCGAATTCACCACATGGACAGATCATTGTATAGATAATATTTGCTGTTTGACAATCGGCAGGACAATTTAAGATAGTTTGATAGCCATTAACAAAACGAAATTTGTGATTGGGACTAAATCGAATGGTCGATTGTTGTTGTTCACGATTACTAGTCTCTTGAGATGGTAGACATAATGAACAATTGTTACATGGTAAAAATCCATATCGACTTTCAGGTTCATCTTGACAAAATAGACCTTCATCGAATGAACGTGGTGTAGCCTTACGATACGAACATGTTTTCATAAAGAAAAGATCCACTAAAGATTTATCATAAAATAGACAAAAGAAATATTTTGATACATAGAAAAATTTACGTACCATCAATTTGTAGATAGAATTCGAATGCATATTTCTTTTGTTTTTCATTTAATTCAAAACGTAGAGGATGATATTTATGATGTTGAATAAAATCTTCAGTTAAGAGACGAAAACATTCCGTGAAACGATATAAATTATAATCAAGAATTGGTTCATCCACATTATATTGATAGATTAATGAACTAATAAATGGTTGATAGGTGTTGACAAAATACGATGGAATATCAAAATTCTTCTTTTCAATACTATATCCCAATGGATAGACACCTGGTCGACGACGTGCTAATTGTGCTTGATTAAGTTTATGTACTAGACACAGAGCAAGAAGAATAATGAGGATTTACTAAAAAGAAAATACCCGGTACATTAGCTAAAAGTAACGGTGGTCGATCATTGTAAAACGATGTTGGAAAAGCTGGTAAAATCAAATAACGTCGACTATCATACTGCCATGTTCGTGGTATATAACCACAATTAATTTCTTGTTCTTGTTGTGTTGATAAGGCAGATGTTGAGGGTAGCTGTTCGACTGGTAGAGTAGTTGACAGTACACTTGTATCAGTACTAGAAATAAGTTCAGGAGGCGAACAACTCAGATCGATCATGTCCATTCGTGTTGTAAGTGGAAGTTTGTTAGATTCTTCTTCTTCTTCACTACCAGAATCCCATAAATGTTTACGACCACGTAAATGAAATTTTCGATGAGGATACATTAGTGATCTAGAATAAAAAGATGAAAATATAAGCATTTCATTTTATTTCATCATGCAGCAAGATTAAAAAGAGAGAAAGATAAATGAATAAGCTCGATTAATAATAATGATAATTGATTATGATAATGAACGACGAGTAATATTTGCACACCAATTGCCATGTAGAGCACGATTTGGATCAGAAGGTTCATAGACCAAATGACCAATTTCATTGAGTGTACATTCGGCATGTGTGATAAGTAAAGATTCGATCAGTTGTCGAAAAAGTTCCGAAGAATTGTTTGGCACTAAAAAAATTCAAAAAAATTGAAAATGTTTAGAAGGGCACTGAGAGTAATATACAGATGGCAATAATATCAGCATTGTAGAGATCGACATTGTCCAGTGGTACAATGTAATCTTTCTTCTGTTTGAAAAATTCTGCTTGTTGTTGACGTTGTTGAAAAGAAAAATCAAAGCCTGGCGGTGGTTTTGGTAGATTTGCTACTAAGAAATGTACTTCTTCAGGTGTACGAGCCCATGATGATTCATCAATTCGACGTAATGGTGATGCACGTTGACTCGTAGAATTAGCCAGATTCAATTCGATTAATTTCATTGGTATGAAACACCAATAATCCGGATTATAATCCAAGAATAATTGTAAAGCAACAGAACAACGAGGCGAATGTTGATAAAGCCATTGGCGATCATTGGCTTTTTTCTTAATAAATAGAATTTTATTTAATTCTTTTCTAAACGATAGTTACTCAGCAAATTTAAGACCATAAGTCATTTGATTAATATTTCTTTCACCAAGAAGAAATTCTCGAACGATTCGATTGCCATCTCTTCGATGTTCTGCTAATGTTTCAGCAAAACTTGATTTAGTTTGAGCAATAAAATCAAATTGACCACATGGACAAGTTAAAGCATAGATACAATCGGTTGTTTCACATGTCTAATTATGAATGAAATTCAATTCATATTCAATATAGATAAAAGAAAAGGAACTATTTACTGCTGGACAATTGAGAATAGCTTCATATTGATTGACAAATCGATGAATATGTGGAATAGAAAATGGAATAGCCAAGATTTGTTCTGAATCGGTTGTATGACGACGTGGACATGGTGAATGGCAACAGAGACATTGTGCTTTATTGCATGGTGTAATTTCAAAGCGTGCTGCTGGTGTACCAAAACAAAAGAGACCTTCACGATAACGACCTTCAATACATCGTGGTTGTACGCCATTGTATGAACATGTTTTGAGAAAAAACATATCAACTAAAAGAAAAATACAAAATTGATTGCTCTATTCCAATAGGTTTTTTACCATCGATTTGTAAATAGAATTCCAATGCTAAAGGTAATTCATCAAGATTGAGCATTGTTTGTGATAGACCACTTTGAATGACGACTTTATTAATACAATTACGAAGTCGTGTTAAATTAAAATCAATAATAGGAATATCGACTTTCAATCGATGTTTTATTTTTACATAGAGATTTTGATAGAGATTCCATAAGAATGATTCACATGTATTAATTTGTGTTTTTTCAGGATTAATTTTAACACCAATATCCAATTCTAATTTAAATAATTGTGGAAATGCATGACAACGAACACGAGCAAATTGTTCCTTGGTTAATATATCAACTTTGAAACAAAAAAAAGTGAAATATATGTTAGATAACAATCAAAAGAAATAATATATAATAGTTTACTTGGCACATTGGCTAGTAATAAATGTGGTGTTCTCGATGAAGTTTCCGTTGGTATAATCATATTTTCTGTCGTAGTCGGTGACAAGACAAAAAATAGATAAATCGGTAAAATTGATAATCGAACAATATTATGTGCTCCAAGTGTTCGTGGTTGATATTCTTCACGAGGAGTACTATCAAGAGTATCATCATTCTCCTCCGTTACCATTAAGGATGATGATGATGGTGGTGATGGTGATGACGACGAAGATGATGATAGAGATGCTATTGCTATTGGCGTAATTGTCGGAGTATCCGATTCAGGTGAACGACGTAGAGGCGAACCTAAATATGGACAATTTCCTAAAGTTAATGTAGCCATTTCATCATCTAGAAATAATGTTGTTGATGATCGACGGGCCATTTTCTCTTTTGATATACAACTATCTTGATCTAGAAAGAATGTGAAAAGAAATTTTTAAAATGTAATAATTAAATGAATGAGAACATGCAAAGATAAAAAAAAGAAAGTATTCAAAAAATTCATGCATCAGTCTAAGATAATGTTTCTTGAGTAAGAAGAGCATTCAATGAATAACAATGGATAGTACTGAGTTTGAGTTTTAATTCACTCTTAGCAAAGATAGGATCATTTTTAATTAAATCGGACCAAAGTTTTTTGAATTTCGTATTAAATTCACATCGTAAACCCCAATCATAGAGATAATGTAGATGAATCAATTGATTTGTTGATTTCCATAGTAATTGTTCTTTACGATACTTTTTCTCTAATTCAAATAAAGTAAATAATCGTCCACGAAGTTTCTGATATTCAGTATGATCAAAAGAGGTCGGCGTGACCTTGAAATATTTTTGAAAAAACAAATTAATGCCCATTTTGACAAATTCAAGCGGAAATCCAAGAGTGAGAAGTGTCATTTCAATATAGAGTCGTTCTTGTTCGAAATCTTCTTCCGATGTACAATAACGAACAGCACGACGTAATGCCCATTGAAACCATTGTCGATAGAATAGACGTGGATGACCACCAACGACATATGGTAATAAAAATGGTTGTGGTTGAGGATTATGATAAACATAGGAATAGAGTTTACCCTTACGATTTTCTACATATGCATCAAGAAATTGAACACTGTATCCAATTGTAGCAGTAATATGAAGGTCAGGATGTTCTTGCTTGATTTGAACAAGAAGCGGTTGAAATCGTTCGATTGGTGGAGCCCATGACATGATAATCGTATCATAGTATCTATTTGTAGACAAATACAAGTAAAATATTCAATAAAAATAATATGTCAACTCATACCTGCCATAGAATTCTTCATTGTATCCAAGTTTATTAATTAAAAATGTTTGCCAATCATGTAGATAGATATTTTCCAATGTTCGAATTAATGGTAAACTAAGTGGACCACCTTTGATATATCGATAAATTTTTCCATTGTAAGTAAAGATATTATTCTGTAGAACGAATTCTGTTAATTGCGCAAATGTTGCAATAGTTAAACATTGATGTCGACCATGATCCTCTAAGACTTTTGTTAAGAATCGACCTAAAGCTCGAATAATCCGATCAGATGAAACCGTTGTATAGAAATTATCTATTTTCAATGTAACGAAACGTGTAAATGGTAGAAGCATATATTCATCGAAACGAACTAATCATTCGATAAAATCTGCTCCATTAGCGAATGTAGTAGATTTTGTATGATCATCATATAAAGGTCGAAGTATTTTATCAAGATGGGTTGCTAATGGCTTGATAGGAGCATGTTGACACGATGAAAGAAAAGGTTCTACTGTAATACTACTACTACCATTCTAGAACGAAAAACAGAGAGAATAGATTTGTGAATATGAAAGAAAATTATCAAGTTACTTCTTGTTGTAATTGTGGTAAAAAGTAGAGATATGGTAGATGAACATTAGATTTTTTGACTCGCATCATCCGTAGACGATCTTTATTGATTGAAAAACAGATCAATCTATCCTTTGACAAAAAGACAAACTAATCTGCTGGATCTCAACTCTTGCTTTTCAGCAATTGATTTTCTGTCAAACATCAATTAATAATTTTCAAATAAAGTGTTTTGAGGAAATTAATTAAGATAAATGCAGCGTTTTTGATTTTGCCAAAGAAAGAAGATTCGAAATAACAAAACAGAATAACAAATAAAATAAACAGAATAAACAGGAAAGGAGATTTTTCATCACAACATTAATTAATGTAACTGCTGCATGACACATTTTATGTAATAATGTATCCCGACAACGTTCAGTTGTATGACAAATTTTATGTGAAAGTGTTATAAGAGCATCATTTGTCTTTCGTCGAGTATTACAAAGATATTCTTGATTCTACGACCCTCTCCCGTTCTGCTCGGTTGTATTACAATCAGCTTCATGGATGATAATTGTAAATTGTAGTAGATAGAAATAATTTAGCTACTTGTTCTAACTATTTATAAAAAGTAAATGTTGGATGTAAATTAATCGTGATTTATTTAATATATTCACTAATATCTTCTTGAACATTATCTCTATTACATATTAATGCTTGTTCAATATATACTCCTATACAAAGTTAATTCTATACACTATATATATTCGTATATATGAATATGTGCAAATGTTCCATTATAGTGATTATTGTATCAAAAAAGTAATTCAAATGTATTCTAACAAAAAAGAATTACTAATATAGATATAATATCATATCAATCCATCTGATGAGATCCTTAAGTAAGATCGAAACAAGCGTTTGTCATGGAACCGCTTATCCATATTCTACTCACCCACCCTCACACAATAAGGAAAAAAGAATATGGAGTATCATCTATCGTATTATCTAACTATTTAAATGTTCCAAATCGAATATTTAAACAAATGTTTATTGCAGCATCACAACATATCATATCAACAGATCGACATGAGATGATTAATCGATGGTTAGATATTAATATTAATATGCAATATATTCGTGAACATGCTCGCTTATCAGATAAACTGTTGTATTTGCAATTACAACAATCTTTATGGACCAATTATTTCGATATAGGTACAAAAGAAAATGTTTGGGCATCCGAAGTGCAAGAGAAAATCAGTCGACAAAAGATAACGATGATGATGATAAATGATGCTTCTCATACAATGGATGATCCTTTATCTTTTTTTAATAATTTTCGAAAGAATATTGATGAACAATTACAAGAGACAGAAAATGAATTAAATAAACTTTCAACTAATTTCACAAATAATACGAGACAAAAATTACCATTTAAAAATATTGCTGATTTATCAGCTATTTTGAAAGCATTTGTTCGAAAAGGACAACATAAATTAAATGCTGAATTTCAATGTAAAAAGCGATTACATCACTTTGATTGTCGTGGTCATCAATTGACAAAAGATTTTTTTGATTTACAACCGACAAAAAAACAAGTATGTGTGTTACAGACTAAAACATGACGTAGTAGTTTGCTGGTTGAATATACAAATATAATTCTTGTCATTTGACTTTCTTATATAGATTCGTGCGGCAAGAAAGATTTGGACAGCCATCTTTAAACAACAATTAGCTGAAGAACAAGTAGCTATGCTCAAGCATAGATTGTTTTGTAAAGTATTACCTTCATCATTCAACAACATCTTGGATCGACCATCAAATGATTTGAATGAAAGTTTACGCGCCAAAGTTATTGATAAAGATACACGAAAGATACTTACAAGTCTTCATAATAAAATTATCGGACAAGTCAAATTAGATATGATGACTATTCATATTTCGACAGCTGAAGCAACAGCTCGTGGTCATGCAAAAATAGCCAGAGAAGAAAAGGATAAATTTCTGTCGAAGATAAATACTGATAATGCCGATGAAATAAATATGGCAAATAATCTAATGAATGCTATACAAGCACGTGAAGAAAATATTATTAAACGAGCACAATATGTTACTAATTGTAAAGTGTCTTTTTTCGGCGAAACTCCGGCGACGTTGCTTATCGAAGAAACAGCAACATCTTCGGAGTAAAACAAAAGCAATAAAATCGAACACATCTGTAAATAAGACACTTCCTCAAGATGCTAATAATCATCACATTTTACCATCATCAGCCATCATTGAAGTAGCAACATCTATTGATGTTAGCACGTGGACCAAAATATGTATCAAAATGTCAAAGTTATTTCTCGTCGTCTTCTACTATGGAAGATATTATTGAACGAGAATATGAACGAATGTTACCGATTATAATGAATTGTTTAACTGCTAATTGTGTATCAGCATCAGATGAACGAGCAAAACTATTTTTTATATCATTAAAAAATCTACTTAGAAAACTTTATACGACTAAATAACCAAGAAAACTGTTCGATCGTGCTCGACAAGAATATCTGATAATCAAATCCCTTCAACGTCAGTTAAAATCACCATGTAATAGAGTTATTTTACGACGAACAGATAAGAGTAAAGTGTTTCATTTGAGCTCAAGTGATGATTATCAACAGAAAGCAGTGAAGTATATGGAAAAGACATGTGCTTACGAAGAAGTATACAAGAATAAATGTCCATTAGCTAATATTCTGGATTCAGTAACAAGATTACTTGATAAATTATTGAAAAAGAAAGCTATTACTTATCAACAATGGTCCATCATGATGCCTAAGAAAACAGAGAAAGTTGAATTAGGTCATCTATATTTTCTACCAAAACCACATAAAGTAAGATTGATTACTTATCTATGTCTCACTTTTAGTGTTTTGTTTTGGATAGATAGGTACACCATTGCGACCAATTATTTCTTCGATGAATGGACCAATTATTGGAGTATCAAGGTTTCTCGATCGTCTTCTAAGACCTCTATTTGATCATGTTGCAAAAGAAACGACATTTATTAGTGGAATTGATCTTGTACGACAACTTGAAAAATATCGAGATAATGGTTATCTATTACCATCGATACAATTTATTACCTTTGATGTGACAGATTTATATACGATGATACCTAGAAATGGTGCACCTGAAGCATTAGCACGATTTCTTATGAAAAATTCTCATAGAGGCAAAATTGGTAATTTATCTGTTGATACCATCTTGAAATTAGCTCGTCTAGTATTAGACACCAATTATTTTGTTTATGATCAGAAATATTACCGACAAATCAAAGGTGGAGCTATGGGTTCACCATTTACCATGACATTAGCTAATGTCTACATGTTAGAATGGGAACAACCATTAGTTGAATTACAATTTAAACAAAAAGAACTTTACGGAAGGTAGGATTGATTGTATACATGGATATATATAGTATGAAAGAATACATGTACATTTCTTATATGCTTAGATATATAGATGATGTTTTTATGACATCGAACATGTCTATCGATGATATTCGTGCACAACTCGATTGGATGAATAAGAAAGATGATAAACATATTCATATTACATATTCAGTTGGTTTATCAGCTGAATTTCTCGATGTTTATGTCGAAAATTCGAATGGTTTATTGTTAACTTCTGTTTTTCATAAACCAGCTGCGGAACCTTATGTTTTACCTTATACATCAGATCATCCTCGACATATCCATATCAATATTCCTTATGAAGCATTACTACGTGCTGCACGATTATGTTCTGATGTTTATGCATTTGATAAAGAACGATTAGATATTGAAATGATTTTATTATTAAATGGTTATCCACTACGATTCATTCGACGTCATTTCGATCGGTTCTTTCATCTAAATCAAGCTAGAGAAGTGTTAACTGCACTCGATGTCAAACAATATGCAGCACTGCATGAAAAACTCTTGTATCTACCTACTCGACGGGAAAAAGAATGCCAACGAAGAACAACAGCGAATAATGATATGAATGGCTATATGTTGTCTGTGAATGCTGCAGCAGATAAACTTATGAACAAACAATGGAACAAGAAAATTTTAGTTCTACCTCATACATTTGAGAGTGGTCCATTATTGAATTTTAAACGAGAATTTCGCCAACTATGGACGAAATATTATGTTTACAAGGGTTCTGTTATTAAAGATGTGCGTTTAGTAATGACAACATTAAGTAATCCATCACTAAACGATTTACTTGTTAAGAAAAAACCTCCTCGATGTTTACTGACTAAAATGGAAAAATCATTCATCTCATCATTAGAAAATGATGATGACGATGACGAGGAAAAAGAAGAACAAAGAGTTTAAAGAATTTTTCTTTGTTATAAACGTATTTTTTCTACGTATTTGTTGTTTTCATTCTGTAATGATTAACATCAGATAGTTTGAACAAATAAAAATCTGAGATTTGATGCTAAAAAGACATTGATAAAACTGCTTATTTTATTATCTATTGTAGATATCTTTTCACACTCGTTCATTTTCTCAAGATTATGTCCAGTCGAAAAAACCGAGATATAGAGAGCAGTCGTTCAGTAAAACGATTGCTCGATGATGTTCTACCAGAACCATTGTCGAAGAACGCCAAACATAAAGGTACAACTGTCGCTGATGTAGATTCGGAAAGTCAATCATCATCACCATCACAAACATCATCATCGTCATCATCGATCAAAGTAGTTAGTTGTTCTTCGTCAGCTCTCAAGAGATATGAAGAAATCAAGAAGGATCAAGGAACATCTCCTGATCCAACTTTAGCTGGCGAATCTTTAAATATGGTTGTTGTTACGAGTGCCACTCCAGTTACCACCCGGGAACAAGGACAACAATCTGAAGAAGTAAGAGATGCTAGTAGATTTACTATGGACTGGATAAAATGAAATGATGTTCCTGTTTCTCTTTGCATAGGACCCTCCATTAGTGAGCGCAAGCAGTGAATTTTTCTATTCACCAATATATCGGCGATATTATGGATTAACACCTCCAAATCCTCGATTATGTAATCCACGACTCATGGAAGATTATATTGACTGGTACATCAATGTTTATATGGAAGAAGAACTTCCATGGCGATATGTAAGATAAAAAGAAGTTGCAATGTTATGGAATACCGATAACGATATCTCTTTTTGTGGTTCTTGTCTAGATGGATGTTGGAAAGCCAGAAGAAAGAAGAAGAAGACATGAAGAAGAAGCATTAGAAGAAGCAAAACGATTCGATGTCCTTTATTCATCATCATTAAAACAGGAAAAATAAGTTTTCATATTAACATGACAACCAAGTGACGCACAACACCAAGAAAAAGAGAGAGAGCTCTTACTCTCATTTTTTTCCTGCTTTTCTCTCTTATTTACGTATATTTCGTTGGTTTTATTAAATAAAAGAAAAAAAATCAGCTACTTTGTTAGATTTTCTTTTTGAATGAACTGGATTCAAATATAATCATTTTCATATAGAATCTTCATATTCGATTTAATCTGGTTTAGCTCTGATCCATTTACTATCCTGCTTCTAAACAAATACTGAAGTGAATATATATGAAAAGGTATGTATAGTTGTATTTTTTGGGAGACAAGTCAAGCCCTCCTCCACGCGGCGTCTCCTGGGTAACGCTAAAGGGCCTCTGCACATACATATCGGACTAACATCTAAAATGATATATCATTGACGTCTGAAGGTGCTGACTATATCCTATATCAACGCAAAATCCATCTCAGGGAACAAACGAATAATGCATAATTTCTAATTTTGTTGAAGTAAAAAACTTGACTGGAATTCTTTGAAGCTATCATTCGAATCGTTTCTGATTCAAATGATAGATGCTTCGATTAATTCCAGTCATTTTTTTAATCAAGAGCTTTACAAAATATATGCTACTAGAGCGGATGAGCGAAAGAGTCTTCATAAGGAAAACAGAAAAGCTCGAATCATTTGCACAGACATGAATGCAATTTTCATCCCAGCATTACAGCCTGATTATTATTATATTATTTGAGAAAATGGACGGGAGACATTTGAAAACTGAAGAGGATGGACAGTGGATTAATCCGATAAAAGTGTTCTGTTGAGTTATTGAACTCCACCTACTAATAGAAGGAAGATATGTGCAATCGTTCATAAAGAATAACAACTTTTCTTTCTTGATCATTTCAGATTTCATTATTTCGTCTATTCCCCAATAAGATGGCACATTTAATAATCTGCCTTCGATGCCGTCTGCATATTGTCCGCACCAACTATTCTTCAATGGTCCTCTGTTCATGTGACCATTTCATGTACGGAAATTGTTATTTTTATCCTCTTCCACTCACCGCCGTGTGCCTAATATGTTGTGTACAAGTCGGACCACTCATTTTCCAGCAAGTAGCGGAGAGAGTGGTCTATTTTTATTTCATTCAATTGCCTATTATAGATAACAACCACGATTGCAAAACTTCCTTTGTTTTGTAAGACATATTTCCTCTTTTCTGTACTGACTTTAAACGAATAAAAGAACAAGAACTCTAACCAAAAATGTGTGTTTCATGTTAGTTTCACTGGAAGCTTTTATCCGTGTCGTTGGCTGTGTGTCAACGAAACAGGTGAAAAAATAAAAAAACAACTAAAAGATAAACAGCAAGTGACTTCCCTTTTCACATACGACTCTTTTTCTTTTTATTATCATACTTTTATGAAATAACCTTGTATTTGTTTTGCCTACGTGTTTCTCTTGGTTTATTCTAAACCAGTCATAGTAGGTAGCCGAACAGTTACATTAACGAACCGGTTATCGGAAGATGTAGGTTCGATTCCTACTCTGATTTTATGATCTTTCTTAGTAAGTTTATCGTACTTACTCAGGCGTATTCATGTGGATACATTTGTTTGAACTAAAGATGTATTTCCGTGGACAAGTACTTTGTTATCGTATTCTTAAACTCTTCAAATTAGTTAACTATACTCACCCTCACTCCTTTAATAAGAGTCGAAATCCGGATTGTGGTAGTTACTTAATATCTACTCACCATCACCCCTCACCCTTATACTTTGTATTAAATTGATTCTTCCAAAAATAGAACTGATCTTCATATACTTAGTATATGCCAC
>JAJEKB010020725.1:487559-499885 GCA_022393335.1 Macrotrachela quadricornifera
TCGCAATAGTGAAATACTATTTAGTATCGTGGTAGCTTGTCTCACCCTCACCCTCAAGAAAAATCGATATTTTCCTGAGATTTGTCTTCTGTTCTATCGCGTGTCGAAATCTCTCGTCTTGTTATGGATTTATCAATGGTTTGTTTAGGGTTGATTGTATGGTTAGTATCAACTGGACATTTTTGAGCAATCTGTTGTTGTTATTTAGTGTTATAGTGATGAATGGTTCGTTGATGATATATGGACCCGTGAAGCAAGTAGAGAACTTGTCTGTAGTTTGTTTAGCTTGTTTTGCAGTTTTGTTTTTTCTTTTTAAGTATTGAAGAATTATCTGTTTTTTTAGGTTGCTTGTTTAGTTAGTTTTTTCTAGATCTGAATGCGGGAATGATCTGGTTGTGGTCTTAATTTTTGTTTAGGTATACACTATTGATTTGTTTTCTGGTATGGGTGTATTTCTCTTTGTAGGTTTTTTTCAGTTCTTGTAGGTTTTCATTTCTTTAGGTTTTTATTTTTTGTTGTAGGATTTTTATATCGTAGTCTTTTCGAATTATTTTAGGTTTGGAAATATTGTTTATTGTAGTTTATTTTTAATTATGTGATGACACAGGGTCTGGAATAAGTAAGTTGCTTCTCATCGAGAATTTTCTGTTTGTTGTAGGGCAATGATAGGATGACTTATAGGTAAAACTGTTGAACTTTATGTGTTATTTTCTTTTGTTTTTTAGTTATTGAACTCAATTCGGCAAATGTGGCATTCAAAATTTTACAATGATCTGGTATTATTTATGTTAAATGTTATTCAAGGGTTATCTTCGAACTGATCAATTCTTTCCAGGTGTGCTCTTATGTTCAAGGTGGTCCGATTTAGGTAAGAAGAAATTCAAAACGACAGTTTTCATCAGACCTATCCTTTGAGAGTGAAGGTTCCAGTAGTCTAAAGCTGAAATCCTCACCCTCAAAGGATAGGTCTGATGAAAACTGTCGTTTTGAATTTCTTCTTACCTAAATCGGACCACCTTGAACATAAGAGCACACCTGGAAAGAATTGATCAGTTCGGAGACGCCTCATCTGTGGTGAATATGGCTTGATCAATTTAGCACTAAACCTTTTGAACACATTTCTGAAAGTAGTTTTTACGAAACCATCTTTACGAAACCTTTTTCTATTGCTTCGTGGAGGGGTTTTGTACGATACTATCTGTACAAAACCTTTTGGTTATTTTTTGGAAATGGTTTTGCACGGAACTATTCGTGCAAAACCTTTTGTCTATTTCTCGAAAACGGTTCGATACGAAACCATTTGTACAAAACCATCCAGACTTTCTCACACAAGAGTTTTGTACTGAACCTTCGCTACAAAACCATTTTGGACGTGGGTAAAGAAAGAGTTCCATACGAATCCTTTTTCTACAAAACCAAAAAGAAGGATCTTCCCGTGTGCCCAGGGGAAGATCCTTTTTAGGTTTTGTAAAATACCTTCTTTTTTAGAGTGTGGTTGTCCTTTGTCGTTTCTTGAGACTCGAATAGGAATCGCATTAAGTAAACACTTGAAAAAATCAACTATAACCGATTCTACGATTATCGGATGCGAAGAAAGATGTTTATGATGTCCTGATCTTGGTGTTCGTTTTCTTGCCAGATCTCCATCGTCAGTAGAAGTATTTGTTAACACGAAAGATTCAGTACCAAAAAAACATGAAATCTGACATCGTTTATTCAGTTAAATGTAGCGATTGTGATAGTCTATATGTAGGTGAAACGGCTAGACACATCATAAGACGACTTTGAGAACATGGTGCACTTAAAACACTGTTCGAAAACCAGATACTTTATCTTGATCAAAAGTCCACCACAAACGAACAACAAAACTATAATGAACCACTAGCTATTGGACTAACTCGAACGAAACATCACTAATTAGACCTACACCATATCTGAATCCAGAAATGTTGAGACGCTCTGGTCGAATCCTCCAAGAACGCCAAACATCTATACGATCTAATACCACATCCCCCTCCAAAACGATGAAGCCGATAACGAAACTAAAACTGAAACCAATCCTTCAGCACTATCTCGCTATCAGCAAGAAAACAGCCATCATATGAACTGAGAACAATTCCAAGTTGTATGGCAAGATAGTACCAATTACAAACTTCTTCTAAAAGAATCGATGGCGATTAAAGCATATGACCCACCCCTAAATCAAACCACACATTCAGTTCCGATGCTCGTATTTCTCGAAGGTTCATCAAAAAAATTCATTCCAGATCCTAAACCTTATAGTTGACATCTTTTCCGCATCGACTGAAAAAACTTCGTTTCTTTTGCTTGCTTACTAAGTTACATCGCGCAAATAAAACTTCAAATTAATCAAAAATAGGGCGTGGACGTGCTCGTAGATCATCTGCAGCACTTGGTCTTGTCTTAAAAATGAATATTTAATAGTTCAAAACATCGAAATTAAGATTATCTAAAGGAAACAACAATATTTGATTGACTGAAATAATTCGCCACTCATCAGTTAATTATTTGAAATTATCTATTAACGCCCTCTATCATATGAGTTCATTTTCATCAATTTATTGAAGGACTATTTCAGGTTTTTTCGTTCTGTATATATCGAAAATATTGTATAGGCTTCACTAATATGAATAACATAGGTTTACTTCCGTTCTACGCTAGATATAAAGCAGCTGTCGATAAAAATGACGCACATTTAAATGATGATGATAGAGAATCTCGAACCAACTGTTTTACTATGGCTTGCTGTCTCAGAAAAATATTGTGACGTTAATTACCAAAAAGAGTTTCGCAAATCAATCAACTGTCTTGTGATATACACCGATGCTAATAAATGCGAAGATCATATTCGACAATCTTGCTTAAACGCAACTGAAGTTGTACTCATTATTGACAAACAATTTGTTGATGACTTCCTACCACGAATTCATGATATTCGCCGAGTATCATCGATTTATATTTTTAGCTTAAACAAAGAACAATTAGAAGTTAAATTCAACAAGGTCAGTAACATTCTTCTTGATTAGTAAGCATCATATGTGAGTCATAGAAGAGAAAGGAAGGGGGAAGAAAAGGAAAGATACATATGTACATGAATGGAGAAAAAGTTGACCTTCGTAGAACTCGAACCTACACCTTCTGCTATCCGGGCAGACGTTTTAAGCCCATTAGACTACTCTCTAAAAAGAAGAGTTTTGCAAAACCTTTCGAAAAGGTTCTGTAGATTTGTAAAAGATTCCAAATAAGTCCAAAACTTCAAAAACGCGATAAAAAATTCGACAGAACTTTTTGAAGATTCTGTGGAGTACCCACACTAGCAGAACCATCTCTTGCAGAACCTTTTTTTCGGTTTTGTAGAGCAAAAAAGGGTTCTGTGAAAAAATACAAAACCTTAAGGGTTCTGTGAAAAAATACAAAACCTTAAGGGTTCTGTACAAAACCATTAACGTTTCGTGAGAAACCCTGATGGTTCCGTACTAAACCCTAGTGATTTTGTACAGAACCCTTAAGGTTTCGTATTTTTTCACAGAACCCTTTTTTGCTCCACAAAGTCGAAAAAAAGGTTCTGCAAGAGATAGTTCGGCTAGTGGGTACTCCACAGAACCTTGAAAAAGTTCTATTGGATTTTTATTCTTTTGTAAGATTTTGGATTTATTTGTATTCTTTTATAAATCTACAGAACCTTTTCGAAAGTTTTTGCGAAACTCCTTTTTTTAGAGAGTAGAATGACCATCTAATTCCTCATTTAGCGTCGGCACGTATCATTACCGACGCTTACATCATTTTCGGATAGAACTCAAAGAGCTTACTCGGGTTTAAAACTATTCGACAGGAGTCAAAGGTAGAGTGGCACTTCTGTGAGTGAGGGCACTGAGTATGGGTGAGCTTTAAGTGTAGGTGAGAAGGATATCTTATGAAGATGATTGTTTGTTAGATGACAGGAATACCTTTAAAAACGCTAAGCGAAGGTAGAAGCGGTATCTCCGTGGAGGCAGAAACTAATTGTGGTGAGAAGAGCACCTTTTTAGATTAGGATACTAGTTTTGAGTAATGTAGAGGAGGCGGGTGACTTCTTCAAAGAGGTCACACAAAGTGGGGCTACTCAGGAGTATGTGTAGAGAGGGAACTAAACTGGACAGTTTAAAACTCGAATCGAATTAGCAAGTTATACACTACTAATTATCTCACGAGACATAGTCAGAATGAATGTTAAATTAGATGCTTTCACAATACACCAACGCTCTCTAAAGTGCGACGAAGTAACGGGAATCTGTAGATATCTCGCAGCAATAAACATACCACATAACACTGAAGAACAAGAAAACATGAATAATAAGTTTCATATTTTCTACTCTCCATCTCTTTTGTGCAAACTAAGAATATATAATGTTAGTAAAAAGTTTCTTCTCATCAGGTTAAGCTGTTTACTGATCGGTTGGAGGACATATTACAAGCAGTTGTTAGTCATCAAAGCCGACGTCGATTTAACGTCGAAGATCCAATTCTATTTGATATTGTGAATGAAAATGCAGATCGTTCGTCAACAGATCTAAATGGTGAATTCATGTTTTCTCGATTATTTATTGATACTCTGCTTCGAATGAACGTCAATGAATTGGATAAAAATGAATTTATTGATCTTTGTAAGACACAATATCAAACAAACCCTTCTGAAAATGCTAGAGTTCAAGAATTCGAATTTAATTATTCTGCTGATCACGCTCTTAAATGGTATACAAAAGAATCATTTTTGTATCGTCTGCTGAATAAGGCGCTTCGAGTGCGAAATATTGATTTACTCTATCTTCTTCGTTTCTTTATTCGTGATCTGAAAATACAATTAATGCGACTGAAGAGCTCGACATCTTTGCGCGTCTTCCGTGGTCAACTGATGTCATCAGAAGAATTTCAGATCTTTCAACAATCTCTTGGAGCCTTTATTTCTATGAACTCGTTCATTTCTACCAGTCTAAATCGCAATCTCGCCCTTTTCTATCTAGGTAGTCATACAGTTGATAATGAAAATGTGCTAAAACGAATTCTATTTGAAATCACTGCCGATTCATCGATTGAATGTACTAAACCATTTGCTGATATATCGAATATCAGTGATTATTCTGAAGAGGAAGAGGTTCTTTTTATGCTTGGAAGTGTCTTTCGGATTGACTCATTGCTGTTCGAATCTAACGAACAAATTTGGATTATTGGAATGACATTGTGCAGCGATAATGTACATCAAACAAAGGATGTTTATGAGAAAATGAGAAATGAATTGTGTGCAGGTGATGAAATGCCAAGTTTGATTCATCTCGCGAATGTTCTATATGATATGGGTCAATTTGCAAAAGCTGAAAAGTATTTTCGTCGTCTTCTCAACAATCTATCAGACGATCATTCAGACAAAGCGAATTGTATTCATAAACTTGGTCTTGCCGTCAATGCACAAGGTAACCATGAAGATGGACTTGAATTGCTGCAGAAAGGACTCGAAATACGCCTACGAGTCTTGCCACCCGGCGATGAACTTATTGGAAATAGTTACAATAGTATTGGAATAGTTTATGAAGATAAATATGATTATCTATCTGCTATTAAATGGTATAAAAAAGGGTTAATGGTTTATAGAAACTTATACGGAGCGGAACATCCAAAGGTAGCTTTGGCTCTGAATAATGTTGGTATGATGTATGAGAAGCAAGGAAAACATGAAGAAGCTCTTGAATGTCATTTCAAGGCACTTGCCATCAAAGAGAAATTTCTTCCAACCGATCATCCCCAGACAGCTAATTCTTTACATAATATTGGTGAAGTTTATCGAAATCTTGCACAGTACGATAAAGCACGAGAATACTTTGATAGAGCTCTTGCTATGTATATCAAAACTCGACCATATCTCCATGCAAATACTGCTTATATCTCAACTACTATTGGCCTCTTGTGTGAAACGACGAATGATTTTGATCAAGCATTAATATTTTTAGAGAAAGCAGAAGACATTTTTATGAAGTTGAATTTACCCGCAGCACATCCGTATTGCTGCAGAACGAATCAAGCCATCAGACGTATTAAAGAGACTAAAATGTCCAATGAGTATACTCAATAATACTGTGTAGGTCAATTTTTCCCCCGTAGTTTTTTTTTGTTTTTATTACTATACTTCTTTTATTTTTATTCTACTATATACGCCTGGAAAAAATAAGTTAGAATCTGTATTTCGAGTATATCATCACTATAAAAACGTAGTTTTAGAAGAATAATACCATATTCTGAAAGCCCGTCAAATTTTCTACCATCCTGTATATTTATATTTTAGTTTTTATTTGTGAATTATGAAAATAAATTGGGTACAATGAAGACAACTTCATGTCCACATTTCCATAGACATGGTTTTGTTACTGTCGTGGAAAAACCTTTTTGAGATTTTTCATCAACTTAGAATTATTTTTTTTGAACACGAACTATATATTCTGATAGAGCGTGAAATTCTCTATAATCCTATATACTTCTGGCTGCTTTGGCTTTGTTGCTCTGTCAAAATAACAACGCCAAACCAGCCAGAAATATATAGGATTATAGAGAATTTCACGCTCTATCAGAATCCATCATTACCTTATTAAAAGTTTATTGGTCTAGTAAAGATATTTTGCGAAAAACTAGAAAAATAACGGTTTTTGGTACTTGTCAAACGATGGTGTGTTCAGTATACTGAAATTTTCTTTTCAATAAATGAATATAAGAAAACAAGTAAGTATATAGGGTGAAAGAGAATTTCAAGCTCCATCAGAATATATAGTTCGTGTTCAAAAAAAATAATTCTAAGTTGATGAAAAATCTCAAAAAGGTTTTTCCACGACAGTAACAAAACCATGTCTATGGAAATGTGGACATGAAGTTGTCTTCATTGTACCCAATTTATTTTCATAATTCACAAATAAAAACTAAAATATAAATATACAGGATGGTAGAAAATTTGACGGGCTTTCAGAATATGGTATTATTCTTCTAAAACTACGTTTTTATAGTGATGATATACTCGAAATACAGATTCTAACTTATTTTTTCCAGGCGTATATAATCGATTGCTAAGAAGTAAGAGTTGAGAGTAGCAGATTGGTTTATCTTCCCCCCAAAAAAGAGATTGATCTGTTTTTTAAGTAACTGAATCTATAGTTACAACTTTAGTAAAATGCATCTTATTATTATAAAACTGGAACATGTGGCGCTGCCAGGAATGACAGAGTCGGTTTACCAGGCTTTGAATAGAGTTAAAAACCTGATGAACAATATTTCATCACATGGATAATTTACTTGCATTAAAATGGATTGATCTGCGCAATTGTCACAATGTTATTTACTCTTTATGAATCCATGATGGTTTCAACTAAAAAAAGTACGCTTTGTAACGACAGAACAGACGATGACACCTCTTTGTGTGGAGGAGTATAATGACAAAAGTACGACATGTAAATGAGCCTCTTAGAGTGTATTCGTCAATCGATAAAATGGTACCAAAAATTCTATTTCCGTTTGATAGATCCTACAACTTATGATGCATATGTATTATATAAACTAAAAACAATGTCAATCTTTATTTGACTACTTAACAACTTGAGTTAATTCGAGAAATGATTGGAAAGTACGGTAGTCAGATTCGCAGTTCAATTAATTGATCACCTTCTGAAAGTCAACTCAGATTCACAGCACAACATTTTCCTTCACACATTCCATCAATCTCATAGACTGTTTTGAGGACTATCAAACTTCAATAGCGTTCGGAAGCATGTATATCATGATATTCTTACAAAATAAACGTTAATTTCTGATAACACAAACGCTTGCTGTATAAATGTAATCCAGATCTCCAAGGGTTATAAGCAAGCACGATAACGATCGTCGTAAGTTGCTTGGAATTATTCTAGTAAACTCATCATCATCTTCAACTTTTCTTATTAGACTCTGAAAGACTATGTCTGATTCTATCTGCTATACTAAGTCTACGAGGAAAACATAGTATATCACTAGAAAGGGGTTGAAGTGAGTTGAGGAGGATAACGAGGTCTTATATTTTTGATCAGCATTATATTTGAAAAGCACAACAATCACATATTATCTATTATTCTAGTAGAGAAATCGATTGCTGAAAAGCAAGAGTTGAGAGTAACAGTTTAAACTTGTCTTGTCGTCAACAGATAGGCTTGATCTGTTTTCAATCGAAGTCCTCACACAATATAGAGGATAATCTATTTAAAACGTCGATTTGTAGATCAGCACGCTTGTCGTATTCTGTTTTATAAAACTCAGCAGCATCGAGCAATGAAGTGGCCAACGTTTGGTTAGGTTGATTCATGTTTTGGACTTGTTGGTTCAGATAATCTTGATGTTGCTGCAAGCTTTCGTGATATCGGTCGTCAAAGTATCTTACATTACGAATAAATGCGCCAGTACAAATTTTTAGAACTTCTACAAGGGTATCATCTGTAATAGACCATGCTCCTCTTTGTTCTCCACCAGCACGATTTCGAACGATCGTCCAAAAATGAGCGTTCCGTATATAAAATACATTAATCTTATTATCGACTCTTTCATAGTTTTGAAAATTTATCGTATTAAAGGTGGCGAGTTGATGTGAATTATGTTCCGGTAACACAGCAATAATTACAAACATACTGTTGGAATGATCTAGCTCATGACAAAAAGTGGTTTGGTCTTCCTTAATAGCCACCACAAGACATGAACCCTGTAAAAATTGGTTAAGATCTACATCGAGGGGACGCTGCTTTAAAAGTAAAACGCGAGGTTCCCCACGGAGCCAATTAACTGCTTCCGTATTACCAATGTTAAATGCTATTGCCTAAACAAAAGAAATTCGTGGATCATTATTAGAGAATACGCAGTTTTTGTTTAGGTAATTCTTTTTGACTCCAGAGCCGAGAAGAGAAGTGGTTTTTAATAGTCGTTATTTACTATGATTTCTTCGACCAATATGTCTGTTTCTGTCGCATTTGATGAGTTTTTAAAAAATCATTCTTATTTTTATGTTTGTAAGAGATTTACTTTAATTATGACATATTGTTCTCATGATACTTATTACTGCTACCTACGAACTTAGCATACCTGGATAAAACGCCACTATTTACAAAAAATATGCTTTTATCTACTTCGAATGAAGTTCAAAACGAATTGAGTGTTTTCGAATTCGTTTTGTCGAGATTATATGTATGTTAGCATTGGTACCCGTCTATTCATAAAACATATGTCTATCTTATGAAAGTGGAAACGACTATACTTACTCAAATCAATTGAAACTTTTGCAGATATTCTAGAATCTAAGACTTGATGCAACTAACTCATTACTTGTTTAGCTCTTTTGTTTATCATTGATCCAACAATAATCACGTCCAATTAATTATTGGTTTCTTATTTAGAGCTTTACTTATAATATATAGCCTAGTGAAGTAAGAAATCTTAAAACAATTACTAATAGTACTAGTTATATTTGGCCTCTGTTATCAAGTGATACCTATCATATCAAAATATTTATTCACACTATGTTATAGTGGTGTGCTGAAAAAATTGCTGTTAGAACTTTCGAGATTTCTTCTATTTCGATAGTGATGATTATTATGACTTTTTTTTGCTAATAGATTACATGTGCATTGTGGCTATAACTACAGTGATGATCAAAAGATGAATTTTTCTCTTGGAATGTAAAAGCATGAAAAATCACATTTCTTAATACGTCTGTTAAAAATGAAAATACTATTTCTATCAGAATCAAAGAGCCAAGTTGATACTTTTATACTACTGTTAAAAGAAATTAGTACTTTCACATTAGCGTACTATGAAGTACATTACCATGGTATGGTTAGACTGAGCGCACTTGTGCTCAAACCATGCACATTCTTTAATACGATTCGCCTTTATGATCATTTATGTATTCTGTGATCTTATCTGTGTTGTTTCTCTCTTGTTCCCTATTTTCTTTTCCTCTTTTTCTTTATTTACCTCTGTATCGTTTTCTTTCGCGTTGATTGAGACTCGGAAATGGCTCGAGTCGAAAGACGGACCCACTAAAGTCGTGTGCGTTTTGTTGTATATTTAATATACGTGTAGTTTTTGGTCATGAGTGCTCTCATTTAGTTCTTATCAGAAAAGTTATCTAGTGATATGAAAATGTATGGAATGTAAACTAATACCTATTCAGAAAACACACATGTTTATTACAAATCGATGTTACAAAAGAAAAACTCATTGCATAAGAATTTTATCGAATAAAAACCTCGGATTTTACTTAATCATCAGATAGAAGTATTTTAAATGAATAACGTTTTCCCATTTTAAGCTACGCATTTTAGCTACGCATAACACACTGAAATCTTGAGTGCAAATTCGTTTAGTATTAAGAGTTTTTTATGTCTGCTACAATATTTCTGTACAATGTTAACCTTCACTACGAACGTTAATATATATTAGCTTGTATATAACTTACCATATTGTCTTGTTTCTCATACAAAATAAATTTGAAAGTTGAATAATACCACCCTTATAATAAACTCGTTTATCTAGAAAGTGAAAAGAAATAAGTCGTGTAACCTTCACAAGAAAATTCTCGAAAAACGCCTTGCACATTTACTTTGGCATAAAACAAAAACTAGCTTCTCATTTAATCCAAGCTTGGGTTTTAGTAGTGAAAATCTCTTAGCCACTGAATTAAAATTAAGAAACTTCATGAAACGATTGTGCCCTTTTTTTAGAGACCATGACAAAATTTTGGTTTCTTATATAAGTGCATATATATTATCTTCTCTTCGATTGTACCTTACCATTAAAAACGATAAAAAAAACTAAAAAAGAAGCTGTTATTGCAATCCTTAATCTGGAATACGGTATATCTGTTGATCCGCCTTCAAGAGATAAAAAGACTTTTTGGTAATTATCAATAATACAATCTTTTCGTCTATTATTTCGATGAATTCTTTTCATCAGAATAGTTCCTTCAATGTGTTTATTATTAAAATCAAAAAAAAAGTATTTATTTTTATTGCTACAACATACTTTTGAAGGAAATTATAGTGGCAAACAAAATAATATGAACATTCCACTGCTTCTCTCTTGCGTTCGTTAACTGTATAAGTCACATTTTTGAAACCGATAGGAATGAGAGATCTCAGATGTTCGTCAAGCATTCAACGCAGACCTATGAAAGAGTGTTTCTACAGGTAAAAGGTAAAACTAGAGCGGTAATAAATTTGCAGGCCGTACTCGAACTTCATAGTTTCGTCATAAAAAAAGGGATATAGTCTAGCTCGGTATGCTTAGAAGACGACTTAGAACTCGTGTATTATAATGTGTCAGATTTTACTGGCCTGGATGCGAAAGAATTGGCACACAATGAATACTACTTTTGAACAGGGCAAATGGGATTTATTGATCATATCGCCAGGCCTTAATGGAAATACATCACGTCAAATTCTGTTTATATTCCGTTATCCATTACGATCCTTGATCATATATTTGAGAATACAAGAATCGAGTAAAAAGTGTTAGTTCTATTCGCCGTTGAAGTCCCAACATTCAGGTGCAATATTGGCGTGCATTCGTGATTTGTTGGTGAAATGCTCCAATAACATATTTCAGTAGTTCAAAGCATTTTTTCGACTTTTCGAGGAGATTCTTGACCTTTTTACGGTCGTGATTTTCGGCCAGAGCTCGACAGGCCTCGTCCCGATAATATTGACCCAAATCAGTATAGAACTTACTGGGGAAACGTTTGATTGAATCGATTCTGGTTACCCGATCATGAAGAGTCACATCCATTAAGTCATACCTCCCCGATGCTGAAACATAGTAGTACTGTTTTAAATCTGGATTCGACATCACATCAGAACGTGGAAAGTCAGAAGAGAGGATATAAAATGGAAGTCTATCCTCTTCTGCGGATATTTCGTTTATAAACTGATCGTGCATGCTGTAAGTGATCAATTGTTCAGTATCTGGATGTAAATTTAATGAGGATAGCGTGAAATCAGTGATACACATTATTGGCTTGCACCCATATTGGGTTTTGGATGTTGCGCTCGGTAGGTGTGTAGCTAAATATACGTAAAAAATGTTTAGTGCAAGTTGTCACTATACACACACTACAGCGTTAGTCGATTAGACGTATGTCAACGTATCAATACGCAAAATATAACATGACTGCTCTCAGTCTCGTCGAGATGAAGCGATAAGGTGCATGAATCTCAAAGCTGGATCTCATTAAGGGGACCCCCCCCCCCTTTCGTAGCAAAAAAACACCGTTTTTT
>JAJEKB010020725.1:526547-541606 GCA_022393335.1 Macrotrachela quadricornifera
CCATTGGTGTGACCCCTGACCTGGTAGCGTGTTCCCTTCGAGAGATATCACCAACTTTTTTCCTATTGGTCGTGAAGTGATGAAATTTTTACCAAAGATAGAGGTTCACTAGACGTGTCCATTGGTGTGACCTTTCACCTAGTAGCGCGTTCTTTTCGAGAGATATGAGCAACTTTTTTCCTGTTGGTCGTGAAGTGATGAAATTTTTATCAATGATAGAGGTCAATTAGTCGTGTCCATTGGTGTGACCACTGGCCTGGTAGCGTGTTCCCTTTGAGAGATATCACCAACTTTTTTCCTATTGGTCGTGAAGTGATGAACTTTTTACCAAAGATAGAGGTTCACTAGACGCGTCCATTGGTGTGACCTTTGACCTAGTAGCACGTTTCTTTCGAGAGATATGAGCAACTTTTTTCCTATTGGTCAAGATGTGACGAAATTTTCATCAACGATAGAAGTCCATTAGAGCAATGCACTGGTGCGACCTCTGACCTGGTAGCATGTTCCCTTCGAGAGATATTGACAACTCTTTTCCTATTGGTCGTGAAGTGATGCAATTATTACCAACGATTGAGGTCCACTAGAGGTGTCCATTGATGTGACCTCTGGCATGCTAAGATGTACCCTTCGAGAGATATTAGCAACTTTTCTCCTATTGGTTGTGAAATGATGAAATTTTTATCATCGATAGAGATCCACTAGACGTATCCATTGGTGTGACCTTTGACCTAGTAGCACGTTCCTTTCGAGAGACATGACCAACTTTTTTCCGATTGGTTGTGATGTGATGCAATTTTTATCAATGATAGAGGTCAATTAGACGTGTCCATTGGTGTGACCCCTGACCTGGTAGCGTGTTCCCTTCGAGAGATATCACCAACTTTTTTCCTATTGGTCATGAAGTGATAAAATTTTTACCAAAGATAGAGGTCGACTAGAGCAATGCACTGGTGCGACCTGTGACCTCGTAATATGTTCCCATTCAGAAATAACGGCAACTCTTTTCCCATTGGTTCCGATGCGATGAAATTTTGACCAAGGATAGAGGTCGAGTAGAGATGTGTACTGGTGTGACCTCTGACCTGATAACATGCTCCCTTCGAGAGATATTCGCAACTCTTTTCCCATTGGTTGTGATGCGATGAAAATTTTACCAACGACAGAGGTCGACTAGAGCAATGCACTGGTGCGACCTCGGACCTTGTAACATGTTCCCATTCAGAAATAACGGCAACTCTTTTCCCATTGGTTCTGATGCGATGAAGTTTTGACCAAGGATATAGGTCGAGTAGAGATGTGTACTTGTGTGACCTCTGACCTGATGACAAGCTCCCGTCGAGAGATATTGGCAACTGTTTTCCCATTGGTTGTGATGCGGTGAAACTTGTACCAACGATTGAGGTCCACTAAAGGTATGTACTGGTGCGACGTCTCAGTTGGTAACGTGTTCCATTCGAGAGATATTTGATACTCTTTTCCTATTGGACACGATGTGATGAAATTTTCATCAGAGATAGAGGTCCACTGTAGCTGTGTGCTGGTGTGATCTCTAACCTGATAACATGGTCCCTTCGAGACATATTCACAACTCTTTTCCCATTGGTGGTGGTGCGATGAAATTTTTACCAACGATAGAGGTCCACTACATCTGTAGACTAATTTCACTTCTCACGTGGTAACGTGTTCCCTTCGAGAGATATTCGCAACTCTTTCCCTATTGGTTATGATTGGATGAACTTTTTACCAACGATAGAGGTCGACTGGAGCTATGCACTGGCGTGATCTCTGACCTGAGAACATGCTCCCATCGAGAGATTTTCGGAATTCTTTTCCCTTTGATTGTGATTGGATCAAATTTTGACCAACGATAGAGGTCGACTATAGCTGGAGACTAATCTCATTTCTCACCTGATAACGTGTTCCCTTCGATAGATATTCGAAACTCTTTTACTTTTTGTCGTAGAATAGCGAAATTCTAACCAATGGTATAGGACTTTAAGATGTGTCGATTTGTTATGATCGCTGACCTGGTATTGTGTATCATTCGAGAGATATTGAGAACTCTTTTCCTTTTGGTCGTGATGTGATGAAACTTCGACGAACGATAGAGGTCCACTATATGTGTCGATTGGTGTGACCTCCTACTCAGTAGAATGTTCCTTTCGAGCGACATAACCTACTCTTTTCCTATTGTTCCTAGAACAAGAAGATAAGGTTGAACGATAAAGGGGTACTAGAAGTAACGATTCGTGGGACTTTTGAGCTGCTAACATGTTTGTTTCGAGAGATATTAGGAACTTTTTTCGGATGGGTCGTAGGACACGCAAATTTTGATCACTACTAGAGGATAACTTGACGTATCGATTTATGCGACTTCTTACCCCATTATATGCTGTCTTTGGGAGATATCTGCAACCCTTTACCAATTGGTCATTGAACACGGAAATTTTGACGAACGATAGAGCACGCCTAGACGTATCGATTGGTTTGGCCTCTATCTCTATAAGATATTCTCTTTGAGAGATAGTATCAACTCTTTTCGTATTGTTCGTGATACGGTGATATCGTTATGAACAAAAGAGTTCAAATAGACGTATCGACCATTGTAATCTCTTACTCGGCAACATATTAACATTGAGAGATATAAGAAACTATTTTTCTATTGGTCTTACGTCACTGAAAGTTGCAGGAGCGTTAGAGAATCACCTGACGTGTCGATTGGTGTGGCCTCAAACCCCATAACTTATTCCGTTGTGCAGATATTACCAATTCTTTTTCAATTCGTCGTATGACATTGGAATTTTGTTGAATGATAGGGGTCGACTAGACGTATTGTTTTATCTGATCTCTTAGTTGGTGACATGTTTCTTTCATGCGATGTAACCGACTTTTTCCTATTGGTCATGGCACGATGATCGGTTCGGTCCGAGCTTGCGTCGCTTCGTCTCGGTTTTCAAGAAACCGGTTCGAGTCCGATTCCTTTTCGGTCACTAGACTATAGTGAAAATCGAAATCAAAGTTATTGCCTATTGTATAGTTTTGTTTTACGTATTTAAAAAGATGATGTTTTACATTTAAAGTTCTTTTTCTTGGTTGTATTTGTTTTTGTTGACTATTCACTTCCATACCTTAGACTAGATCACCATATGTGGACCAATACGTTTAAATGCATAGACATGCCGCAGAAGGATGGATCGAAAAAAAACGCGTCTCAAAAGTTCAAATGTGCGGAGTGAAAGACCGACTGTTGGGTAAGTGAAGATGAGAAAAAAAAACGATGAAACATTTGTTCGTTCTTCACTGTCAAAATTCATGGTTTATTTTGACAGTCTCCTTGTAATACTCTTTGTCATAGCAGACAGACACTTATGCGTTTCATCCATTCGTCTTGAATCGAAACGATAACAACTTTACTTCTTTTCCTATTCTTCATCGTATTGGATCTTTTGACCTTTCTAAATTGCCCACATCTACTTTCACTCTCATTATATATATATATTTGATATACTTTCTATTCAATTCTCAGTCATTACTTAAGGCATCAACTTAATATCTGATTAATAAATGATTTCTTTTTTTTTTGTTTTAGAATTTATTGTTTTTGAACAGAATGATACCAATCTCATTATATGATATCTGGTATATTATGACTTCAAAATCGAAAAGCAAATTATTAAAATATGTTTTTGAATGAATGAAAAATTAATGCATGCTCCTCTTCGTGGGTAATCATGGAAAAAGAAAACGGATCCAGAATTGGGAAAGTCGTGATTTATAAATACAATATAGGAGAAAAACTCCGCAAAAAAGTAACACAATTAACCCTTTGAGGACCGACTTCTTTTTATAAAAGAACTAAAGTTGTACCATCAACATCAGTTATAATCCGAAAAACTCTTAACTATCATAGTGATTATACTTGTTTGTACTGCAACGACACAAATAGAGAACCCTGAGATAGAAAAAGGAATATAACACTTGACGAATCTAATCTAACAAATTCAAAAACTTTCGTTTCGACTAGAATTTTGAAGGCCGTATATATACGGCCACGGTCTCCAAAGGGTTAAATATCGATAAGAAATGGCCATCTATCTAGAATTATATATGTAATGATCGACAAAGTTATTCATCCTGTGACAGATTAATGGCTACTGCAGTTTTTTTCCAGCAAAAGAATGGTTTATTAACAAACACACTGACGGACCAGCCCATAAGCGAGGTGGGACAATTGCTGCACCCTGTGCCCACGTAATATTCGAGACAGCTACAGGACTTCAAATATTACGTGGGCAAAATTTTAGTTTTAGACCTTATACCGGCCTGCCTGTGAACAAACATGATCAACTATCGAGGTTAACAAGAACAATGTTTATGTGGACGATCAAATTTAAAATTCGGTATGCGCGTAAATACTATTAACAATACTAATGAAATTACACCGGACAATTGTTGTCTATTAACATTCAAACATTTAAATATCCAATCGACCAAAGAATATACAACGATTTTTTGTTTTATATTGTTGTTTTTATGTGATGTTTATTTGTACAGATGTAGAAAGGTTCTATTGATTTTATTTTTGAATATTGTTCAACAAAAAATAATATTGTAATTAAATATTACTTCTATTTTTATTTTTATTTTTATTTTCTTTTTTGGGTACGAATGTGTTCTATAGAATAGGCTTTAATAAGTGTGAAAGTGTTAATAAAAAGAATCATCAAACCAGAATTGAAATCTAATCTGCATCTTTTGATAATCAACCGGCGACTCTATAATATTAGGTATCCAGTCAAGATCTAAGTTATAAATATTAATATCCTTGACATATATTAATGAGAATGGTAAATAGAAAGAATGATACCTGTATCAGCGAATCTTCGAACATAAGTAGTAGTTGTATATCCATGATAGAAGAAGCAAATTATATATTGATCGCTAGTAAGGTGATCAAAGAGAAAAAAAAATTGTATATACATATATGTAGAAGTTATAATAATTCATGGTAACACATATTCCTTTAATCTCATGTTTTGAAAATGAAATCACTGGAAAGTCTTTTCCATTCTTCTTTAAATTTGAACTTTTATTCGTAGAAAGAATTAATACTATTATTTTTCTGCTTCATCTTCGTTAAAAACACTCTTTTTTGTTTATTCTGATCGGCGAACAACTATCCGCTTTTTACGATATGAAAAGAGAACAATACTACGATGAATGAGACATCATAGGTATATATTTTAAATAAGAAACTCAGCAAACAAGTATGAAACGAAAACTTTCATTTTCTATTATAGTACTATAAATTTCTGTGTATAGTAGTTTCTTTAATCAAAATAATACAACGACAATCTACAAAGTGATACATAATAAAATCGAAGATTAACATGGAAATCTAGCATTGAACTCAAATATCATTTCGATATGTGGCCTAAGCTAGTGGTGCATTCAAAGTACTGATCTGTCAAATGAAAAAAGCAACGACACAAAAAAACGGAATATAATACTAAACGACTGTCCACACCTATTTCGTTAAGCGATAAAATAATGCCTAACATTATGGCTTTGCAACAATTAATATTACACTGAACAAACCCAAGAAAAGTACATGCAAACACAATAAATTCATTCGTAAAATGTACGACAAACAAGAACAAGTACCAACAAACGAAACCAAAATATAACGCTTAATCGAAAAGTATACTGCATGTACAAAAAAAAAGAAAAAAACAGTATTGAAACAAAAAACACAGTTACACAACACAACAAATACACCTTCAACAAAAGCATAGACTTAAAAAGCACATATCTGTTGATAGAAAAAAAAACAATTTTCGACAAAAAGAAAAAACCAAAACAGAATAGAAAATACCACTTCTCCCAGCCCATGCCAAATTATTGAAACTCCCAAAACAAACCACGTCACAGTTTCAAGAATTCAAATCAAGAAGCTTTACAAACTACATATCACAACCTAAAACAAGAAACAAAACCAAACAATGATGTATCATAAAAAACCTAGTACAACCATGTAAGAACACGAAAAGTATATCACGTGTCAACATCCTAGGAGAAAAAAAATTTTTTCTCCTCATTGTTAATACGTGCCGAAGGCGATCTATAAAATGGTATCGAAAGATAGCATTTGAACTGTTTTTTGGGGCGGTTGTAAAAACTAGCTATCTGGTATACAAGGAACATTATTCAACAAGTAATATGACCATCCTGAAGTTTCGTGAAAGTCTTGTGAGATATTCACTGCTTCGCATGCTATCTGAGAAGCTCAGCCCGCGTCTGAAGCAAAAGTCAACAGGTCAATCGAAGCGCAAACTTGCTGATCACAAGCTCGAAGAGAAAGAAGAATCTATTCGAGGCGTCCAAAGACGCTGTGCTGCTTGCTACGAGAAAATTAGGTAGCAACAATCAAGAAAAGCGAGCCTGGCAACAACTAAGAGAATAAAAACTTTCTGTTCTGAATGTGATATGTTTTTTTGTCTCGATTGTTTTAACGAGAAACATTTCGCTATGCAATAAATGATTCATAAAATAGCGAAGACAAAGGAGAATGTAGGTAATATTTAAGCTATTGTCTAAGAAAAAGGGGAAAGAAAGTATTTTTCTACTCAGTTTTGTATCAAAATATAGTGAGATCCATCGGTGGGGCTCATCGCGCTGAATGTACTAAATATAAAACATCATTATACGATTTTAAACATCATCAATTAGATATTAATGTATATAAAATTTTTTTCCAACGTATTGATAAATATGGATTGAATACTTTTAGTACAATAATTTATTTATATACAAATGAAAGTTTGAATTAATTTCTTCAATCATGATATATAACTATTAATTTTGTCTTTGAAGCTACTCAAGATCAACCACTAATACTAATGACAGAAATTGAAGACACGGATGTAACAAAAGCATTAACACGCAAGCAACTATCATGTCCATCGGACATGATACACACTCTCTCTCTCTCTCTTCTCTCCCATGCATTTGTTTTGCATTCATACTCCTCTCACATGTTTCCTCCTTCATACGCGTATACATCCTCCTCTATTCTTCATATGTTTGTTTGTTATGCTCCAGCGCCCACACATTCTTTCTCTTCCTTTTCTCGAGTATATATATAGCTGATGTCTGTCTGCTTGAGAAGGTGTTTTTTCTCTTCCCAATAAACATCATCTTCACAGTAACAGTATAAAAACCAAAACACTTGAAATATATATTTATTTCATATATATATTAGACAATCAACATCAATAAAAATTAGCTCACCGACAACGTTCTGAACAATAAAAAACTTTTAAAACAACAACAACAATTACATAAGTAAAAAAAATATTTTGCCTGTTAAATAAAAATGAAACATATTTTTTCTAGATGTTGATTAAGTAATCAATTGATAATAGTTGAACTATATGATTAAATTTTATTTTTAAAATTTGGATTTAAAACTTTCATCAATACTCAGAATATGAATTACGACGTCGTGTATGACTGTACACTTGGCACCTGCCTTACGACCGTGCCTCTTCGACCTGGGTAATTGAATTAAGAAAATTAATAGTTTAATTGATCGAAAATAATTCGAATGAAATATTTAATCAACTATTACAAATTAATTCTCCAATAAAAGATTACATTTTTATAACAATTAGTACATTACAAAATAAACTGCGACGACCAACTTGAATTATTCGATTACAAAATAAAAAAGAAATTTTATTATGTTCAAATAATATTAATTATACTTATGATATATGTCAATCGTCAAGAGAATCACTCTTGTTGAATATGAAAGCATTTTATAATTTTGAAAAATTTTCAACGATTATTAGTTTATTTTCTCAATTTATTAATAACTTAAAGGTATTTAAATGATAGGATAGAATTAAAATATCATCAATATATTTTTATAAATGATACTAGAATAAATATCGTTTTAATAGATATCAAAAGTTGACAGAATCTTTTTTTTTTCATTTACAATTATATTCTGTTTTAAAATTAAATAATCGAATTATTTTTTTAGAATCTTGGTACTCAATGGTTATAGAATGTTGAAACAATATCTTCTCATTTGCATATTCAATTATCATCTCAAGAAAATGGTGCAATATAGAAGATTCCATAGAACCATCTCATTTGTCAATAAAATCTATTTCTCAAACATTGTCGTCATCAGACTACTCTAAACCAGGCTCAACATTACGAGAACCAATCGACAAAGAAACAAGAAATATGTTTGATTTATTTTACATTATACGTCAAATAAAAATATAGAATTATTTTGCCTTCTCCTTTTTCTAATGGAAAAAAATTGATACGATAATCTCATGTCGCTACTTGAGCAATGAAATAAATGAAGCGTTTTGACCACAATTGATATTGAAATTTTCGAAATGTCATCATATAGAACAGCTCTTGAGTCTTGAGTCATGATTGTAGATGAGGGTGTCTGTAATAGGGATATTTGGATAAGGATATCTGTTCAACATTATATTGAAAAGGAAAAATGTATCCAATCGAAGTTCTTCTATCTAATTTAGATGTATGAGAAATTTTTCTAATATGTGAAAAATATCGGTAATTAAAAATCGATGCAATAGAACGAAATGAAGGCTATCTATGGCATAATTAAGTACATGATTATATGAGATGCTATATATGGATGAATAGAAATTGAAGAAAATTTTTGTATTTTCTCGGAGTTTCTGATCAAGAAGAAGGATGGACTTAACTTTAGCAAATAGCGTTGTATATATTGCTATATAAATTGTATTTTAAAAAGCAGGTCAAAAAGGTCATTGAGTACTTTTAAAATGTTGAAAAAACACGGAAAAATAACAACGACGACAACTAGCTGGTTGAAAAGCGAAATTAGAATAAAAAATGATGATTGTAAGCAATTGAAACGTACTGAGCATTTTAGATATTTTGAGTATATGAAAAAATCTTGAGCATTTTAAGCGATTTAGAGCATTTGAGCTTTTTTGAGCATTTTTAAAAATTTGAGCATTTGAGGTTTTTCGAGCATTTCAAAAAATTTGAGCATTTGAGCAGTTTCGAGCACTTCGGCTCTTTTGAGCGTTTGAGCTTTCACCGGCTGAGTCTTGCTACCATGACACGTGTTTCGACTCGGCTAAGAGTCTCGTCAGATGGCTTTGTATCTCTAGTTCGATTCAATAAAAAATCAAGTCGAGATAATTACTTTTTTACAAAGCTTAGCATAATCGCTAAATTTTGTAATAGTAATTAAATTTTTGACAATCGTGAGATCAATTACCAAGACACATGTTTCGACTCGACTAGGAGTCTCATCAGTTGACTTTAGAAGACATATAGTTGATATTGAAAGCATTGCATAAACGGGTTTCGACTGTTGCTGAGACATTCTCATCAGACATGTCGGAAATCTGTATTACTACAGAAAATCTCGATACTCTCACATAACAGGTGAAGTTTCGAATTCTATAAGGGAGTAATTCTTATATGCGCAAGATAATAGAAGAATTTTATCGTGTATAGATATAATTATAAGGATTTTTGATAATCAAAGCGACACGCAACGTTTTGTCTTGGTTTTAGAGACTCACCAAATAGTTATGATTTTGTAGGCATTCAAAAAAGATCTAATATTAAAAAAAAATTACTCAATTAACATTTCGAATAACAAATTTCATTAAAGATGAGTCAAATGAACAATACCTTATGCAAATCTTGTGCAATGATCCTATCAGAGAAGTTGACTGAGTATATGTTCAGAAAGTTTGGAAGGCAATGTATAAGATCAGGTGTATATATCTGTTATGGCAAAATTTAAATGTCTGTGTATTTGTTCGATACAAAAAAAATATTGATCTTCATCGTATCAATGAAGTTTTAGAATTAGTATTAGTGAAAGAAAACAATAAATATTTGATATTATTTCCTATTTTATTGAATTGAAATCATGAATAGCAAAACATATAAAATTGTACAATATAAAGTTTAGCAATGCTTTTAATCTTAAAAAGATAATTTGAAATATGTAGTTGAGGGTCTGGATATAGGTACCATAATAGTTTGAGAGTGGGGTGTGAGAGATTAGCTACCATTACGCATTTCGATCCGGCTAAGGATCTCGTCAGGTGGCTTTATCTCTCTAAGTCGATTCTAATTAAAGAATCAATTCGAGAATATTGAGGGTGAGTTAGATAAAGCTAACCGTGACCGGTTTCGTCCTTACTTAAGGGTCTCATCAGACGGCTTGTATCAGATAATATAGAGGCAATCTATTCTAATGATCCGCAAATCATAAATAAGACTTGTATATATACCCGATAAATCTATAATGAATTTTCAGGAGAAAATTCCATAGATAGATTTATAGTAGTGGTGAGTAAGGGGTGAGTAAAGCATACTACTATCCGGATTTCGATCCTTGCTAAAGGGATCATCATCAGGTAGTTTTTAACTCTGTATAACTATCGGAATGATCGGAAGATCACAGATAAGTTATATAATCTACATCAGCAACAGTAAGTTCACTAAGGAAACTTATTGATGCGGTAAATATCTTTAGAACAGTGGTGAGTAAAGCATACTACGATCCGGATTTCGATCCTTACTAAAGGAATCATCACCAGGTAGTTTTTACGAGTGAGGGTGAGAGGGTGAGTATCGGAGGCCAAGATCCAAAGGATTTCGTAGTCCTCGAAAAGACTAGCTCCTAAGTTGGCTTTAACTCTGCTATAATCGTTCAAATAATTCTAAATGAATAGAATCATAAACAAATTATAATAATCTATACAGAACTTTACAATCTTAATCGAAAGTAAAGAACAATAGGTATCACTATGATCAGTGTGAGTCTAGTATGTCATGATCCAGATTTCATCCCGGCTAAAGGAATCATCAGATGGCTTTGACTATGTGGCTATTCAAATGATCGAACAACGATCACAAATAAGTCACATAACCTGCAGCTTATATAGCGAAAGCTACTAAGGCAGATATCGATAATACAGCGGTGAGTCGAGCAACCACTATCGCGATTTCATTCCAGCTAAAGGGCGCATCAAGTGGCATTCACTCAAGACATGAGTAAAGTTAGGAATCATATTCTAAGAATTACTCTGCTAGAAATCAAACTGAAACAGTTTAAAATCGAATAGTAATCCATTTTGGCAGTAGTGAGTAGAACTACCATTGACAGGAGAATACCACAACCAGTTTTGACTATACTCAAGGGTCTTGTCAAGTGGCTTAAGATATTTTATTCGATCTTAATTAAAAAATCAAATTAAAATATAATCTAAACTGTTGTATAAAAATCAATTAGCACAACGTGTAGAATAACCAGAAAAATCATAGAGCTGGGATTGAAAGCATTGCATGACATTTTATCTTGGCTTAATGGACGAATTGGATGTGTATTTAATCTAATATTACATACAATGTGAGTGATCTATGCTAAATGCTTGAAGTAGTGTTCATGTATATATCATTATAATAGTTATTCTACATAAACGTATAGACGCTTCGCGCTCTACTGCGAGCGATCATTATATGGTATCATCCAGTTTCATGTTGGCTAAAAGTATGATGGAACCTGTTTTAACTTTTATTGTTTCTTAAAATAGAGGACCAGTATGACTGTAGGTGGTAGGTTGATTCGTTTTAAAATTGAAGTAATTTTCAGTTCTGTTCATTTGAAAAGTGAAGCAAGCAAATGACTCAACTCATTTAAATTATTGTTAAGTTTTAGGAAGTTTTTATTACCAATCTCTTCTAGATATTTATGTCTACAGTAGTATCTCGTTAATAAACAAAAAGGTGTGGGTATGTACTGCAAGTTGTAATGTGCTGTGAATTCTATTGAATAGTAAAAGAGTTACAACAAAGGAAACTATTGAAAACTAGATGAACATATTTGTATACTTGATTATAGTAAGACGCACGATGATTGACAGTTGACACAGAGTTTTCTGATTCCAAACAGTGAATAATAAGGAAGAATCATTTTTGCGGACCATAATGCATCAACACTATTACGACCATAATGACATATTGAACAGTAATTATTATTTGAGATGATTGTTTGTCGATTCATACTCAACGGTTTCACTAACGAATTAAGAACTTATAACTTTTCACTGAGAATAAGTAAAACTTCGAAGTAAAGAATAACAAGTTGATGAACTCAAAATATTACTTTTATACATTCGATCACCCATAACAGATATATTTTTTCTTCTTCTAGTAACAGTTAGAAATGTCTCTTAGAATTTCAAGATGGGAAAGAATTCTGTCATGTTACAAGCGTGAGCCAATTAAATAAATGAAGAAATCCAACTGTTTGTAGAGGATGACGTTGCAAAACCTTTTTTTTTTCATCTTCACGTGCAAGCAACTCTTTGATTTTAATAACATCAGCTTCTGTAAGAAAAGAAAATTGACTAAAAAAGTGCAATACATGACTTCTATGAAGAAAAAGAACCCATTCTTATTTGTCAAAAGCGATTATAAAACTAACAAAAGGGTGTACTTTTGAAAATGGAAATATTTTTCTTCAACAAACACACGTCTGTAAGACTCGAAAAAAAACAGAACAATATAGCTCGTTTCTATTTACTTTGAATCATGGATTTTTTCACAAAACTAATAGGAAGTTTCATACACTCATGTCGTGACTAAGAGAATTCTTTCAACTTCCTTTTTTTTTCCTGTGACTATCTATAAAAGCTAGAGCAACTAATTGTTTCGCCTGCAAATCACAGTCAAAATCAAAGTCAAAGTCAAAGTCGAAGTCAAAGTCGAAGTCAAAGTTAAAAGAATCCGAATTTCATTCATAACTGACCGCTGAGTAAGTCGAATTAAATAGCAGATATAATGAACCTTATTTCTTTTCTATTCGTCTTAAAAATAGCTACTATTTATTTGACGCTTATATTAGAACAAATATCACTACAATATCACTGCCATGTGTCAAAAGGTCGTTGACACCTCGAGATCTAGTCCCTCAACTGTTCTTGCCGTATTTATGAAGTGGCAGTATTGTTATAATCCAAAATGTCCGATTTACAATAATGCAATGCAAGGCCGACCTCATTAAGTCGATGAATTGATTTGATTTGGTGTGGTCTATTAATTGAACAGTGGCTTCTATTCTCACTTACTTTTCCGTTTTTCATCTAATCAATTTCGATCTAGAAATTTTGTTTGAAGACACAAAATAAAAATTGAATTTGTTTTTTTCTTCACTGGAATGCAGATCTTTGAGAACCAGCATTGATGGATGAGAAGAGTTACCACGACCGGTTTCGATAGTTACTCAAGCTATCAATCTTCAGGTAGTTCATAATTAATACAATTGAATCTTACGAAAAGAACCAAATATTAATATATCTACATTGTTACTTAATGAAGTAATAGTAGATTAATTTATAGTGGTGAGAAGAGTTACTATTAGTTCCATAGATGAGAGTGCAGTTGTCAGATGTATTTTATATTTGACATAAAATATTATTGTTTAACCATATGATTTACTTTTCTTCAATTGTGAGTTTTTTGTTGGATTTCCTTGTACTGAATGTATTTTTATGTGTTGATAGTCAAGAAATTGATATTATATTTTTAATCGATAGAAGGAATAGTTCGCTTTGACTCAGGGGCGGATTTAGGGGGGGGGGGGGGCGATGGGGCGATCGCTCCCATTCCCTAAAATTATTTTTGATTTTTCCCAGCAGAAAAGTCTCAGAAATGAGCCGATACTACCTCAAACACAGTGCACAACACGTCTCTTAACCAAAATCGTCCCCATTCTTTCTCTAACTACCCTCTTCCTAGATCCGCCACTGCTTTGGCTATTCGTACTGTGTGACACGTAATGATCGCGTGGAATTATTTAGCGTATTTAGAATGTAGGATCGAAATGGTACTTTGACTGTACATATGCAATGCAGTTTATTATCGAGTACATAGAAGAGGAGGTGATGTTTTTATTTATTTATAAATACATAGATATATATTTTTTAGAGGGAAGAAATGTTCGGTTACAATTGGTCAGTTCTTGTAGACTGATAGGATTTGTTAAAATGATCGGAATGAGTAGGGTATGTTGGGCAGCATTGGTTAGTGCATTATGGCTTGGCAGTTTCGACTATGATATGAAAAAGATGTATGGTCTTTTGAAGTGGAATTCGTTGATATTAATTGAGAGACTTACTTTTGGTTGCTTTAAGGTGAATGAAAGAACGATTGAGTTTTTTCTTGATGAGTTCCAAAGCTGTATTACGCGAATTTCGATTACCAATGATCAGTCGAATATTGGATGCGTCAGTGCCTTGAAAGACGTCGTTATAAATCTTGTGTATATCTCGTTTAAGTGATTCTAATCTTGTTTCGTGAGTATAATGAACGAAGATATTTTTTTCGAATTTGTCGCACTGATATGCTGGTTGTGTTTCTACACTAGCTATTCGACTAGTTGTTTGTATTTCTAGTGTGGATGGTTGAGGAAACTTTTTTTTTCTGATGTTTAAAAATTCATTTTTCTCATAAATCTATGGTATCAGCGAGTTGCACGTTGTAAGATATTGACTGAAAAATTCTTGAATTTGACTATCTATATATTTCGAGGGTGAGGGTGAATTATAATAGATAAATAATAATTCTAAGCTACTTACGACCGGTTTCGTCTTTGCTTAAGGGACTCATCAGGTAAATTTAGAATTAATTTCTGTATAGTGAATAGAATTTCGAATTCAATAGAAGATTATAAGAGTCATTTTTCAAAGACCCTCAACAGTAATCTAATGTCGAGATAGAATTCGTTTTCACAGAAGTTCTATAAAACGGTGAGTTATAATAGATAATAATAATTCTAAGCTTTATTATTGATTAGAAAACTTTCAGAGCTTTGGCGCAGAACTTCGTGTTTCTCTATTGAACAATAAATTCAATCAGGTTCATATTAAGTGCGTGTATATAGCAAGTGATATGCTCTCAATTTGAGGGTGAGTTAGATAAAGCTAACCGTGACCGGTTTCGTCCTTGCTTAA
>JAJEKB010020725.1:546606-565129 GCA_022393335.1 Macrotrachela quadricornifera
TTGTCCTTATAATAGTAGGGTTAAATTTGCTAGGAATTGATAGAAAACGTCGTTTCTTGAAGGCTACATGAAAAAATCACTTTACTATTATAAGGATAAAACATGATGTTGTTTGGGCCATATGAAAGAGAGCCTCGACAACCCTCATAATCGATCCCAACAACATTATGTTCTGTTTTTATAATAATGGAAAAAAAACTTTTCTGATTCATTTTTCTACTTAAATTTCACATACCTTAAAATTTTAATATCTCACTTTAGGCAAGCCAACAGTCATTAATATTTTAAGCTTGTTAATTTGGCAATGAGAGCTTTCATTTAACTTGAATATGTGTCATCTTCTTAACTGACAATACAAACACCTCTATTGTTAGTAAGATTTTTAACAAGGCAATTTTTTTAAGAATAATCTCTCAGACATTTTTGCTTGAAAACACTGCAAACCTATAAGTAGATGTTGTCAAACTGGTCTCGAACTAAACTTAAGCAGAAGATAATCGATTCGATAGTCTGTGTGGAATAGTAGTGTAGAACTCGTTAATTTGTTCCGAATATTAGAATTTTACTCAAGTTTCCAACTTTTCAACTATTTCTTTCATATACATCCAAGCTTTCCTTCATCAGTATCACGATCTTTGATTTGACTAGAAGATATTTGTCGTCGCACTCACACTCTGAAATATAATGTTAAGATGTTCGAGTTTGCCGTCACGAACTTTAATGCAACCTAAATATCTTTTGTTTCACCTTCACTTTTGAGTACTTGAGTATTAAAATTTTTAATAGTTGAATAGTTGAATAGTTGAAAGCTTGAGTAAAATTTTAAAACTCGAGTAGAGTCTTTGAGTTTTATATGTATGGTGTAGGGTATTTTTATTCTATAACAATGGGTTCGGATCGAATTTAGATGATAAAATAGATGACATTTAACCAAAGGGGAAACAACTGAATACTTGAATACCGTGAATACCTTTGAGTACCTATGAATAATGATGGATAGATATTCTCTGGTATTCAAAGGTATCTATATTATAATGTTGAGTGTGTGTGTGTCTGTTACCGGGTCAAAAAAACATCATGTTTCTTTGACCCATAGGGGAAAAAAACATGGTTTCAGATTGGTCCGAGGGGTGAAAAAAACATGGTTTCAGATTGGTTCGAGGGGTCAAAAAAACATGGTTTCAGATCGGTTAGAAGGGTCAAAAAAACATGGTTATAGCTCGAGCTCTAGAGTAAATAATAGGCTTGGCTATCTTCTTCTAAATAATAATGTTAAGTGTCTCTGCGTGTGTTAGCAGATTAAAGGAACATAAGTGATGGTAGAGATGGGATCAAAGGAGCATATGATTGTTTTCAAAGAAATTTTTTATATTTGTTACCTTTAAATAAATTGAATATCATGCAATAACCTTTGTTTCAGAACAGAGATAGAATTCTAAAAATGTCTTTAAGAATTCTCTCGCCATCAGAAAAGATTTTCTTCACATAGTGAAAGCGGCCGTGCAGTATGCACGGGTTTCTACTAGTAATTAAATAATAGCAAGAATTGGTGCATACTACAAGAATGCTTTTGCTTGTAAAGTTTCAATCTGTCCTTTAGTCCTGATTCGGTAATACACAAGCAGACAGTTCGAATTATATATATCAAGAGTCTTATACCCTTATACTCTCGTAATCTTACCTGTTGTAGCCTTCTACTCTTATAATATTACCTTCTCTCGTCTTATCCCGTTATTCCACTATCCATAGTAACCCATACAGTCCTATCTACTTATTACCTACACTCTCAGCTTCTTTTACTCTTATAATTTTATTCCTTATACTTCTGTAGTTTTGGCTTCTTATTCTCTACACACTATAGTAGGCTTGAAGATTTTCAAGACCTATAGGTAGCTTCCTGTAACTGCCCTTGTAGATCCATGGCTACCTCCATACAATACCCCTTGAGGATTTATGAGTGCCCCTACATAATAGCCCTTAAGGATCCACGGATGAGCCATATAATAGTCATTGAGGACTCATGGATACCTCCATATAATAGTCCTTGAGGACTTATGAGTACTCCAATATAGTAGCCATTATACACTTCTCCCTATAGCCTTATTTGATCTTTTATCAATACGTCATGTACTCCTTTAACCTCACATCCTCACCCTGATGTTCTTTTGATTCGGTAACAGACACACATACACTGGACATTATGTATATAGAAGATGCTACTCTAAATAAAATACAATCATCCAATGGTTAAAAAAAAAAAATTTGAAGTAATGCTTTTTATGGAAGCATTTTTTGTTAAGTAATGTGTACTATGAATTATATAAATGTTCTTAATGTATCTTTTCTCCTTGTGTAACTCATTAGAAATATTAAGCTTAATTGATATTAGTAGAAAGTAAAAGATGATTGCTATTAAGAACGAAAAGTAGATAATAGCGAGGGAATTTCCACCTTCCCCATTATACAAGCATAGTGTTCATAAATACATGTAACCAATTGATGGTTAAGCTTTTGAAATCTATATACTAATGGTGAGCATCACATCTGATCCCTTTTCCATTGGCCAATTTTCACCCAATGAGGTTCAACATTAAGGGTAATGGTCAAAGGTCAAATAAGGCTACAAAGGACCAAGTACACTATTCTTCAGGGTTACCCAAAGGTCCTCATTGACTATCCTATGGAGTACCCATGAGTATCCAAACTATGTCATATGGAAATCCATACATCACAAAAAGAGTAATATAATAAGAGGAAAGACAATAGGAGATAACATCACGAAAGGTACAAGAAGCGTAAGACTGCAAAGGCGAAGACTACTGAAGGACGATGAAAATATATCCGTATAAGAGTATGTGACGTTAGAGAATATCTCTTAGTATAGATATTCTGGAGTGTTTGCATGTTTGTTAGACGGTAAAGAGTTAAAAAGTCTGAGTGTATCTATTGATGGAGATAACAACTGAGCAGCATGCACAGAATCTTGCTAGTGATGCTATATCATTCATTTCTAAACATTGAAAATCTCTTTTCTAAACGATTATACCGATGCAAATTCCTATAGTATCAACTAATAAACATCAAACTTTTTTTCAAGCGAGTCTATCGATATGATCCTTTATCACTTCCTGTTGTAGATTGAGCTTCTTTTATCAAGAGATTATACTGATAGACAGATGGGTCTAATTGTCCGTTAATCTCTTGGCTGAGCATGAATATATATATATATGTAGACGGGGATGGGATGAGTCATAGTGATTGTGACACTTAGTATTTTGCAAATGTCCCATAAGAGATAAATCGTATAGTATTGCTTATTTTTTTTATAAAAGACGCTCAATGAAAAGCTCCACAAAAAGTATAAGAATAAAGTTTTATTGACTTCGTTTAATAGTGTCTCCTATACTCAAAGCGAAGAAGTCATATAATGATACAATATCCTATCCATAACAATATTTTAAAGACTTTTTTGTTTCACAATAGGCATTTGTTGATATAGCTTTTGTATAACTATCGATGGCACAACTTTCAAAAAGAAAGTCAAAGTGTAATCATTTTCTCAAGCTAATATATGTGGAAATAAAAAACAAAAACGAAAAAAAAGCGCTTTCTAAATATTTCTTTCATGTTAAACACGATGGTATCCAGTGCCATCAATGAGGTCTGTTCGTTTTAAGTATAGGAGATATCATCAGAAGAAGTCAAATGGATTGTATTCTTACATTTTTTATGAAGCTTTTCATGGCGTATCTTTTAGAAAGAAAAACAAAATTATAGGATGTATCTATCATAAGACATTTATAAAATGCTAGATATGTCGCAATCATTATGACTCACCTGGTGTATATGACTAGCGTGAGAGAAAGAAAATAGGGAAGAGAAAACAAAATATGATGAAGCGCATGAGAGTTCTGATATATGGTGATTATGTGTAGATAATGATGGCTCCTATCATAGATAAAATGTCATAAATCTATGCATACTATAAATATAGTTGTTAGAAAAAAACAACAAAAATGGAAAGTTGTTTCTAAGAGTGAATGATGTAGAAACATTCATTAATCTTTGATTAACTATTTACTGACGAATATCTCGACTATTGAAAACTTTTTCACTATTGGACAAAAACTCTATTCTCAATTCGACTAATATTCTCTTGATGGATTGCTTCCAATACGAAAAATTGAGTTTTCTAGCAATAAAATCGTTCTATAGTTAGTCATTACACAATTAAAGTGTTTTTCTCGATAAAGATGAGTACTTAGAAGTATTCTTGAATTTAATTTCAATAGAATCAGCTATTGGCGGCTATAAACATTAGTAATGGCGTCCACAAGCGATACACAATCTACTACTACGACGAATGAATCGAAATCCGCCAAATCTGTGAGTGTGCTTGTATAATGTTTATATATTTAGACTCATTTTTGTATATTTCACAAAGTTTGCTCGTGATAAAAAGCGTAACGAAATTATGGCTACTTTAAAAGAAAAATATGCTAAGAAGGATAATTATCGATTGTCGGAAGCAGAACAGAGAAATATAATGCTTATCGGTCGTTCACGTACGGGAAAATCGACAATCAAATCGTTACTTGTGGATCCAACAGTAGTTCCTGATAATTTGACACTCAAATCAGGCACAAGAGATCCCGAGTTCAAATCGTTCTATATCGAAAATAATAAAATTGTTTTGAATATTATCGATACACCGGGTCTATTCGAACGTGGTGACAATGCAATTGACATTCGTGATAATACCGCAATTATGAAAACAATTGAAATGTGTATAAATCGTGAAATTACTAAATTTCATGTCATCTGCTTTTGTGTGGCAATTACTACTGGAATCAATGACCAAGATATGCAATCACTCATACTATTGGCAGATTTTCTCGGTCCGGAAATCGCATCTAATTCTTGTTTAATTGTAACACGATGTGAGTCAAAGGATGAAGAACAACTCATTACACTAGGGAATGAATTACGCAAGGACACATTTTTCAAAAAGATTGAATCCTATTTCCAATTGGGTATCTTGTTTTCAGGCTCACTTAATCCAGACGACTACAATAAGGCCAATAGGGATAGTCTCGAGGATCAATTTGATACAATTTGTAATTATCGTACGACATTGATTGAATTGTTCACAAGCAAAATCAAACCATATCCTATAAGTGAAATGGTAATCAGTGAAATCCAACGTACTCGTGATAGAGAAGTATATGTGACAACAGAATTACAACAATCAAAAGACGCACTGGCCCAACATGCACAACAAATAGAAAAACTTAAGAACAAATCGCGTTGTAGTCCTTCATAGATCATTGATTTCAAATTAATAAACAAGCAATATTTTCTAAAATACTATTTTTATTATCAAATTTTGTTTTTCTTCTAGATGTCTACTGTACTTAGATCAACCGGTGATGTTGAATCTAGTCGTATCGCTCTTATGGATACAATCAGTCGAAAATATAAAGATTTGGAGCCCCAGGAACAGTCAAATGATAAATGGAGACCGTGTGTGAATCGAAACATTCTGTTAGTTGGTCTCTCAAACAGTGGCAAGACCACATTGAGACATGTATTGGCTGATGTTCAACATGTGTCTGATGGGCGATTATTTTCAGAGTCATCAATGGCAACACAAGAGAATAAGATAGAAGCTCGTACGAATTCGAATCGTCTCTCATTGACAATTATTGAGCTGCCTGAGAGAATAATCAAATCGAAAAGCAACTTAGAAAAAATCAACAACGAATTTCTCGAATTGGGTGTAAGTCATTTTCATCTAATTTGCTTTTGTACAACATTAGATGCTGGTATTGATGAAGAAGCTAGACAATCGTTCGAACGTTTCATAAATCATTTTAGTGCAGAGAAGCTCAGTTCTAATTTGTGTATGATTGTAACACGATGTGAATCAAAAGATGATGAGCAAAGAAAACAACTACAGGATGAACTCATGAAAGATGCTTACTTTTCAAAGCTTGCATCATGTTTAGGACGAGGTATTCATTTTTCAGGTGCTCTAAATCACGATGATTGGAAAAAAGCAAACCGGACACTTATAGAGCAATTTGAAACTGTTTATGAATATCGACAGAATTTATTAAATTTGATGAATGAAGACGTTCCACCTTTCAAGTTGCCACAAAGGTAAGTAGATTAGAATCACTTCGACTATGTTAATTCTATATGTTGAAAATCGGACAAAAATCAGCAATTTTATCGTTATGTCTTGGCCGACTAATCTTGTGATTAATCAAAATTTTTCAGAATAGTAACGATTAATCACAACTTCGAAAAAATATAGATCAATACCGATTAATTGACGACTTTTTGTTGAAATTGCGATTAAGCGTTAATATTCTCAAAAATTACCGATAACCATTCAGACTCCAACGATTTTGACGACATGGGAATGTCAGAGTAATTTCGTGAAAGTGTCGATAGGATACAACAAAGATCAAATAATGAAATTTTATACCCATTATCCTGGCTTTGTTTCAATTACATCTTCTTATATCTACTAACGGAATAAGGGCTTCTACATGACAGAAGAGGTTATCTGCTTACCATCCGAAAACTTACAAACGGTAGCGGAAACTCTTTGTAGTTATTCAAATATAAAGAATTAATTCTGCTGACTAAGTTGCCGAACTTCTATGGAAACAATTTAATTCTTTCCGATTAAATATCACATTTAATTGTAGATTTAAGGAAAGCAAGAATATATGCTTTAGAAAAGTTTTGAAATTGCTGACATTGAACGAATAGTAAGTTCTAAATTAGTTAAATCGTCCACTATTTGATTATGTCTTAGTAGAAACTTATCTGTAATATGCTCATGAGTAATATTACGAGCGAAGTCAGTCGTAGATTTTGTTTTATTCACAAAGAACTAAGACAAAAAGCAATGGTGGCAATAACCAATATCTTATTTTCGATAAGAAGTAGTTTGACCTCTTTTCTCTCAATATATATAACAGAGGCTAGAAGTTTAGTTAGTTGCTCTACAGTGAGGCTCAATTGCTTTTTCCCCTTCAGTATTTTTCAGTTTTCTTCACTATTTTTTATCCTTTTCTCAAAACCAAACTCATAGAAAGAAAGCGCAGATTCGACTGTATCTTCTGCTGTAGAACACTCATGAATTAGATAGAAATGGAAACGAGAAAAATGCATCAAAATAAAAGATAGTAATTTTTTCACTGTGCAAATGGTGCTATAATATGTATCATATTTCACATTATAGCGTCATTTGCACAGTAAAAATTGTGCAAAACTGCGCAGTGAAAAAAGTACTATCTTTTATTTTGATGCATTTTTCTCGTTTCCATTTCTATCTAATCTATGAGTGTTCTACAGCAGAAGATACAGTCGAATCTGCGCTTTCTTTCTATGAGTTTGGTTTTGAGAAAAGGATAGAAAATAGTGAAGAAAGCTGAAAAATACTGAAGGGGAAAAAGCAATTGAGCCTCACTGTAATATTTGGTTGTGTTTATATTATAACAAGAGAACAGAGTTAAATCAACGTGATAATGGTTTCGTCATCTAGTTTTATTCTAAAGGTGTTCGAAAATCTCTCAAAAAACAGTATATCACTCTAGGATTCCGTCATCTTACCAGATTTAAGAGTTTTGTCTTAATATTAAAATGACTAAAAATCCATGTGAACTTTGAATTTTAACATATTTTTCGTAGAATAATGTAAATATTTTGAAAGTACAGATAGTCACCAATGAAATATAGTTAAAACTATTTGCAAAGAAGTTTTATTTTAGTTGAATTAAGTTTGATGGGACTAGTATAAGTTGTAGTTGTAATCGTTTAGGAATTTTACGCTGGCTCGTCCGGATCGATTTCAATAGTTTCTGCGACTGATAAAGAGCGATCAATTTGTCAAATGATTTTTAATTTGCCAAGTAGGGTAGCATCTAAAGACAAATAGGTAGTCTTTTCTTTCAATATATTTTTCACAATCCAATAAAAAAAATATTGTATGAGAATAGTTACTATAATCGGTTTCATCCACCAGGCTAAAAGATCTTTTAAATGACTTTAAATATTTTTAATGATATAAAATTCCAAGAATTATATGGATATGAAGCCTTTTTGTATGTAAAAATATTGCTTAGATCTGTAGCAACGCCAATATCTGAGGCATCTATTGATCAGTCATTCATGAGCCATGGATATTGTTCTAGTAGTAAGCTGATAAACAGGTATGTATTGCTGATTCCTATATTCCTTCAAAAGTTAAATTGTGTCTTCATAACAGGAAATAAAGCGACTTCAATTATGAATCAGTTATAGAGTAGAAATATAATGGAACTAGTGAATTCCTATTGATTTTCAAAGAATTGTTTCGAATAAAGTTCAATTAAGTTGTATTAAATGAGCGAATGAATCCGTGAATTGCCATTTATGTGAGTAACAAAGATGAAATTATCCAATTATTTTCTTCTAAACCCTTAGTCTAGTGTTGCTCCTTTGGAACATGAGAGAAAAGAATTAGAAGCACATAAGAAATAATCGTTCCTATTCTTATGTTTATTTTTCAAATTAAGGGCACCTCATATGATGTCATCTGAAACGTCGCATCTTTACACAGCTCTACCGATACATGAAGAATCCCACCAGCAAAATCTGATAATAACGTGTAGACGGATGCGAAGAAAAGTATTGATTATTATTTTAGTCATCCTGGTGATTGTGATACTCGTAGTATTAATAATTCTGCTCACAAGGAAAAAATAACATCCTCTCGAATATGGAGCAATACAAAACAATTAGCATCGAATTGTTACAATTCATTTAAAAATAACTTACAATCCCGTTTATCAATTTGTCGCACGTTTTGGAATACGCTATGTAATTTGTTTGTTATGTCCCTTTTCTATGTCAATCAAATAATATTAATTTTATTCCAGATAATTGCGTTTGTTTCAAGAATCGAACTTTTTTTCTTGTCGGTATGTTATGTGTTGCTTTCCCAATGTTGTACTATTATTTTCAAAGCCAAATGGTGTGTGATGTTGAGAACAGCTACCATCAACATCGGAATGTTGTCAAAGACTATCATCAGGCGATTCGTATTTTGATTGAATTCATATCCCATCAGTGTCCTGATCCTGCGCTAATGACATGCCAAGATTCATCTTCCTTCTTAAATGCGACAATCAGTCAATGGCTGAAAATCTGTTACATTTCACATGACTTATTCGAATAAAAAGAAGTTTCGAACAGAAGCTACCGTGGCTAGTTTCGTCCTTGCTAGAAGAGCTTTTCAGTTGGCATAGAACCGATGAATTTCAGACAAGAAATCTCAAAGATTCTAATAATAAACCGTTAAGCCAAAATAAAATTGAAATCAATTCAATGAATCTAATATTGAGTTCAGTTCTCGATAGATGATAACATTAAACGTAACCAGTCTTACGAGGGAACTAACCCAAGTGCTAATCTTGAGGGTGAGGGTGTGAGTATAAATAATTAAAACTACCACATTCTAGAATTCAATCTCATTTTTAAGAGATCAATCTTCAGGTGGTATATTAATCTGCATTAAAGAACTTTAAAATCTTGAAGATTTCGAAAAATTCCAAGGATTTTAAAAATTTTTTCAAAAGCAGCAGATAGTCTATTATCTATAGGTGAGTATAAATAATTAAACTACCACATTCTAGAATTCAATCTCATTTCAAGAGATCAATCTTCAGGTGGTATAATAATCTGCATTAAAGAAAATTGAGGGTGAGTTTTCAAATAAATAAGACCACGACGCGTTTCGGCTGGTTTTCACAGTCTCATCAGGTGGTTTAAAACAATCTACATAATAAAATTAAGTCTTGAGGGTGAGGGTGAGTCAAAGCAAACCATGACGCGTTTCGACCTTGCTTAAGGGTCTCTTCAGATGGTTTCGACTTAGTAATAATCCAATGATTTCGAAAAATCACAAATATATTACATGATCTACAAATTTCGACGACTAAGAGTCTTTATAGTAGATATCTTTTGTAACAGTGGTGAGTCAAAGCAAACCATGACGCGTTTCGAACCTTGCTTAAGGATTACTCATCAGTTATGTTAAGAAATTTTGATTCAAATCATCACACGAATAGAATTTAGAAGAATTGCAGAATTTAAAGTTCGACACGACGATCGCTTCGTCCCTTTCTCAAGGAGACTCATCAGGTATCTTGTGAATTCTATTATTACATATAAGCTTAACTCTCTAACTAGATTTAAAGTAGTTAAGATATTTCATGTAATAAATCTTAATAAATATTAGAAAGAGGTATAGTTGATATTCAGAGCACCACACAATGCGTTGTCATGTCCTTGCCGAAGAAACCCGTCAAGTAAGTAAAGAATCAGTAAATAGATAAAATATATGAAATTCTTATCTCAAACTATAGAAAATCATCAAAGTCAACTCAAATGAAGACTTTCAGTGCCATTCGATTATTAATATCAGTTTACATTACTCGTTGTCATTCGGCTGAGTGTCTCATTACATAGTTTTTCTCTAATTTGTCTCATTTCATAATTACTTCAAGTGCATTTATTTTGCAAGAAAACTAGTATAAATCAACAATTTCTGCTGATGAAATTCGATTTGGTACCATGAAATAAGACTGTGGATTACATATACTCTGAATGTGTGCTTTGCATATGTGCATTTGAAAAATGAAAACATGAGTACTCTAATAAAGAGGTGTTGTCACATTGAGTTTTACAAAGTTCTAAGTTTGGTGTATTTGTGAGAGCATGCCAAGTTTGAAGTAGAATCTACTCTATTTCAAGCCTTTTCTTTTCTTTTTTCGAGATGTTTTTACCGTGCTAAAAAGCAATTCATTCACTACATTTAGCGTTAGATGCTTGATTCATTGCATATCTGACGACTTGTTTCTACTTCTTACCGCTTATTCCTATAGTGATCTCTTCTTATTTATTTCATTAATACAAATAGTTTCGACCTCGTGCATTACCTACACAAAATATAACTATCTTTCCATTTTTTACTTTTAATTTTTCTTCTTACTGCATTCTAAATCGATAATCGAGACATATTGATAAAACATGTGCGTTTTTTTCGCGTGAAGATTTCATTAGACGGTTTAATTGTATACAAACTTTTATAGAATAGATCTTAAATGCGATCAGGAAGAAAAAAATACAAAAAGAAAATTATTCACCGACAGTGGTGATAGAAACCATTAGAACAAATGATGAGACTTGACTTCAAGTCTCCTCATTTGATTAATATTACACACACATATGTAGTAGATTTACATGTGATACGAATATCACATTTGTATATGTCATCTGAAGCTATATATATTGAAAATGTTTCTGAGAAAAAAAGCGGTGAATGTGTAGTAGTCATTAAAAACAACCAATCATATTACACATACGAGGATAGTAATGAAAATATAAGCGCATGAGTTCTCTTGACGAGATTTGAACCACATACCTTTTCTGCTATTCGGACAGATATCCCATTAACTAGAGGAGAAGAGACACATTATTACACATTATCAACATAGTCTTGCAAATAGCTGAAGTAGTTATGCAAAATTGTGATAAGTCTTATTTTTTATTTAAATATAATCAAAAACATAAGTTGGTCTAATTATTTCAAACAAAAGTAATCAAAAGGAAAAACGTCAAAAATAGATGAACAGTAAAACAGCAAATACTAAACAACTGAAGACAAGTAAAAAAAAGAAAGAGAAAAAGTTAAAGAAGAGGCACAATCTTAATTTCAAAAGTGAAGAAGAGAGAGGAAAATTTCCAAATATATACCCCTGTCCGGAAAGTCCGTGCAACTATATCAAAACATTGTGTTTAAGCCGTCTTACCTACAGAATTGTACAGAAAATATATCTTTATCACGGTTAACAGCTTTGTGCGTTATGACAAGGTCTATATTTATTAAATATAATGTCCATCATTAGCAACCACACGTTGCCAACAATCTTGTAAAGCACTTACACCATTAGAAAAAAACTTCGAATCAGGATTACTAAGGTAGTCTTCAACAGTTCTAATCACGTAGTCTATTGGGAATATTCTCATACAATTTACGGTAAAATGTGGAAAAAACCAACAAAAGTTGTTGGAAATATCCAACATGTCATATGTGGATAGTTTCAACATTTCCGAATATTCTGAGACCTTCTATCTAAACAGTGATAAATGCTAAACTTGGAAAAGCTTGTAATCAATCCAGAAAGCCGTTAATGATGGTAAAGATGCATTTTCCGTACGATTCTGTAAGTGAAATGGCTCAAACGCACTATTTTAATATAGTTGCACGGACTTTCCGGACAGGGGTATACATGAATGTTTAGTCAATGAAATTGAATTTATTATTTGATAATGATTGAGCATGGTTTGAAGTAAAACAACGTTCTAATTGTATAGATTGTACAGGTTTAAAATAGCGAAATGTGCGAACTATGGTATGTCCATCCTTGGACAACTTGTTTAACTTTGTTATCATAATTCTTTTTTTCCAACGTAATCTTTCATTCATCTTGAAGTCCATTGGAAAATAAATTATTTGATATTCAAAGCATCACAATGACGGGTTTTGACTATTGTAAGCAACAGCCTTCATTAGGTATGTTTAAATTAGCTATGATGACGCATTTCAATTGTGGATAGGAGTTTCATCACATGTTTATATCTCTAATATGATCCTATAAAGAATCAAGTCAAGATATTTTACTCAGTTACAAAACAAGTATAAAACTTATTTGGAATGGTAAATTCATTTGGAAACGTGAGATAAATTGCCATGATCCGTTTCGAAGCGACTAAGACTTCTATCAAATGGTTTTATCTTTAATTCGATTGAATGAAGAGGGTCATTCAGGATCATGGACTAGAAAAAGTAAATTATATAGGTAGGTGAATTCAATGATCAATAAAACGATCATATTATCATTTCTCAGCGATTTCGTCAGGTATGTGTTAAAGCCCATTACATATAAATAGAACTCGTCCATACTATGAAAAAGCTAAGGTATTGTTCATGATAATAATGATGTAAAATAAAGCAAGCAAATAAAGCATATAGATTGTTGTATTCAGAGATTTGAGCGACTGTCGTTTCGTACGTTCTCAAACAATTCGAAATAATTCTTAATGTCATTTCTTAAGTAAAATGGAAAAATCTAAAATTCATAAAAGAATTTTTGTATGCGAATAAATACCAAGTATCACATAATTAATTTCGATCTTACTTAAAAATCATGATTAGGAATGTTAAGAATTTTATTGTTACATAAATACTTAGGGCATACCAAAAGTAGTGAGGGAAGTACTTTTTTCCTTAGGCAGAGGTCTAAAAAAATTTCTTTTTTTACCAATCGATAGAGCGTGTTTCGCTCTATCTTTCTATGCTATTTGATCACTATTCAGTTGATCTTATAATAATAAAATTTCGATAAGAATTATTTTCATTGAAAATCAGCTGGTAGCATTTAGATCATAATGAGTGTGGCACTTTCGCATTCTACTTTATTATCACTTAATACGTTGTATTAGAAAAACAGAATATATCAGAAGATGCAGCGTGAAAAGCTCTACAATTTATAAAGGATCGATTATTCTATAGTTGCACTTTTTATTTTCAAAACGAACAAAACTCTGAACGACCAAATTTCGATATTGCGGAAACGAGATTATTTTTTAGTAAAAAATGCATTCGGTTTCCCCTATCTCATCTTTTTTATTACCTAAGATGTTTTATTTAAAGAAACAAAATATACTGCAAGATACAGCGTGAAAAGCTCTACAATTTAGAGAGAACAATTATAAAAAGATAAGATAAAAAAAAACCGAATTCGTCATTTACTAAACAAGTCAATCTTGTTTTGCAACGTCAAAATTGATCGCTCAGAATTTTGTCCATTCTGCAAACATAAAGTGCAACTATAGAATAAGCGATCCTTTACAAATTGTAGAGCTTTTCACGCTGCATCTTCTGATATATTCTGTTTTTCTAATACAACGCGTTAAATGATGATAAAATAAAATACAAAAGTGTCCCATTTTTATAATGCCATGTCCGTTATGATCTAAATGCTACCAGCTAATTTTCAATGAAAATAGTTCTTATCGAAATTTTATTATTATAAGATCAACTGAATAGTGATCAAATAGCATAGAAAGATAGAGCGAAACACGCTCTATCGATTGGTAAAAAAAGAAATTTTTTTAGATCTCTGCCTAAGGAAAAAAAGTACTTCCCTCACTACTTTTGGTATGCCCTAAGTAATTAAAGAATATGTACATATTTGACATTATTTCTTCACGTCAAAGCGGAAACAAATAGCTTACATGAGCAATAAGTATCAAAACGGATAGAATTAGTAATAATAGCATAGTAATGAATATAAAAGGTGTGCGAATGAAAAATATCTGACAGAATATCACGACCGGTTTCGTCCTTGATAAAGAGACCCAACAGTTGGTTGAAAACATTCAATTCCAGTTGCAAAAAAGAATTGAAATTAGACTATCATCTACAATAATTCAAAGTAATAGTAGCATTGTGTGAAATATTGTAACTATGCTTTAAATTAGAGAGTATACCATGATCAATTTCGAGCTTGCTCAATGTTATTATCATCTAATTATGGCTTTATGAGTATTTAAATAATCCACAAATCATAAATAAATTATAGAATCTAGAAATTTAGATTTCGAAACAAAGTTAAAACCACCAAATCTTATTAAAAAAAAAAGAAGTAGAACAAATGCAAGAGTCTGTAAGAAGAGTATCAATATTCATGTTTATTTTATAAATTACTGTACGAAACAAGTGACCTAAAGTATTTATTCAAGAAGGCGAATATAATAATATATAATAAAAAATAAAATGTGTAGATGATATATGAATCATTTTAAGTATGAAAGTAGAGGCTGAGAATAACGATAGATTTTGGCAGTATGATGTATTAGCAATTCTTTTAAAGATAATATGCTTCTTATCGAACAATAGATTCAATGATCGATAACTTGGATCGAATTAAGGAGTTCTATACTACTGGCTCATTGTTTTCTTTTAATTTTTGCTTTAGAAAAATAGTATCATGAGATAGAAAAAATACTTGTATAAAAATGATAATTCTAGTAGCGAAGTGATCCTTGTCAGCAAGAAAAGTTGAAGAGATAAAATATTTTGTATTGCTATCTAATAATATAATACGGAAGTCTTCTAATATATCTATATTATGACTAGAAGATTATAAAAATATTGATCAAGTATAATAAATAAATGAATCAGTATTTTATCAAATGACAATGGTCTTTAAAAAAAACAAAAATAATATCTTTCCTCATTAATATTGATATATCAATTCCAATCGCTAATTATTCTCTATAAGGAGAACTTCTTTAATAAAATGTCGAATATTATTAGTATCATATTTCTTTTATAAATTGCTAGATTTAAAGATTTTTCAGATGAGTTTTCTAATAGAATTTCTTCATGTGAAATATTAAAAAGAAAATGCTTAATAAGTAAATAATTATTTATTGATTTATTCAATCAATCAAATTTATTTCAGATAAAGTATTACAAAAAGGCTAAAGTGGACAACAAAATTAATACAGTTTTCATGCTTTAATCGACACACAATTTTAACAAGAAAATTATTTCTAACTACTCTAAGATAATATGTAATCAAGTTCTAGTAAATGCATATGAAACCATTTATGTTTACTCCAATATGTCAGAAATTCAGCTTTTGTATAACCACTGATAACTTGTGAGGAAACAATGGTTCACTACCCGTTTGAATGATGCTGAGTGGTAAACTAACAGTTTTCACCGATTGTCATGATGATCCTCTATACTATTTGTAGGCCAATATTTGACTTCGCCAGTATCTAAAAAGATTAATGTTATTGAAGTTGTCATATCAGATTCGAGGTCAGGATGTGGATGTTGGTGATGTTGATTGTTCATAGTTGTCGAAGATGATTCTATAATAAAATAAACAAAAATAATGTTGGTCATATAGAGATGTGATTAGGAAATATTTATCAATAAAAATGAGATTAAAAATTAAATGTTCTCTTCCCTATTTTGATAAATTTTATCTCATGTATCCGATATTCTTCTTTCTGAGATTATTATAATTATTATTAGATGAAAAAACCATTCTCACTAACGATAAGTAACCAGTCAGATCTATGTCTCTTAGCTGGATTAGTCTATCTTGTTTTCAATATTTCCTCTCATTTTTTATGTTATTGTATAATAGAGAAGTCTCATTCAGATGATAACATCGAGAAATACATAATATTCATCATCATTTAATGTTCTCCCTCAGAAATACAATCATTGACCTTTTCAAGAGAATATGTTTCTTCTTGTATATGTCGTAGGCCAATCTCGGATTCAGGTCAATCTAATATTCGCCTAGGCCATTCTAAGATACGAGTTTGAACTAGTCCAATTCCTGATTATCCAGAAGTTTTTCATTAAAACTCTCGTAACTTTTGATATAGACATTGGAATGAAATATTTCTTGCTGAACTACGTTGACACAGCAATGTTCCAGGTATTACAATCGTCAATGGAGATATGAAAATAAAATTTACAAAATTACGGCTAGTTTTTCATTGAAGATCATATTTCACGGAACTTTATCCATGAGCGGTGACGTCCGAATGTAGTTTCTTCTTTGACGATTGTAATATTTGAAGCGCTGCTGTCTCAACGTAGTTCAACAAGAAAAATTTCATTCTGATATCTATATCAAAAGTTTCGGGAGTTTTAATGAAAAACTTCTCTATAGTCCAGGATTGGACTAGTTCAAACTCGGATCTTAGAACGGCCTGATTCCAAGATTGGCGTTCTCCATATATATATGTAGAAGTTGTGATGAATCATGACTTTCATTTCTCAGTAGAATTAATATTATCAGTTTCGTCCGTTGCTTTCGTCAAAAAGAAGTCTTTCGTGATTATTGTGATCATCGAATAGGTATAACACCTGATAAATTGCAAGCAGAACAATACCAACATCAGTGAAACTCAGTTGCAACATATTTAACTGAAATACTCATATTCTATGACAGTCGCAAACTTTAGATTTAGGACTGTTTCTATAAGTGACATAATACAACGATAACCTATAAAGTGACCAATAACGAATTCTGACGTTAATAGATAAATCTACCGATAAACTCAAACATGAGTGTAAAGCATCTCCAATGCAGAACCTACGTTGACAGTAGAATTATCCGACAAAGCTAAAGCCACCAATATCAAAACTAAATGCAACAGGCATCTACTAAAAATATTAATAATATTCCACGACGCTAACTCGTACCAAAACAAACGCTTAATAAAAAAATATATTAAACTGGAAAAAACCAAAAAACCAAAAATAGATGTGAACAAAACAGAGTGTTGATCAAAAGTATAAGGAGAGCAAAACGATAACACAAAAAACAAAACAAAACTGATCACTTCGAAGGCACCGCAAGTGAATACATACATAATAGAAAAAGTGACATAAACAAAGCACTCAACCTTCATAAATGAAATATCAAACAAAACCAAATTGAAAAAAAACATTTCTTTCGAATCGCTCCTACACCAAACATATTGACACAGTACACACACATATCTTATGGAAAGAAACTTCTACCCACTAAGCAGACAATAACCAAAACTTGCACTACAATAAAGGAGAGTATAATGTACCCATTGGAACTCACACAAACCAATAGAACAACAACAAAAAAAAACGAGCTTTCAAGACAGCACCTAAGACAGTCATCACTGACAAAAACTTAAAATATCGCAGTCACGTGTCAGTATATACACCAAAAACAATTTTTTTTTTCGTATTTTTACACGATACCAAACATAAACCATTATCAAAAAACACCAAAAAAAACTATTCAAACCTATGCATAAAAATTTTTCTCACGACACGTGACCAGTAAACAATTCAACAACGAAACGCAAAACTAAAACACCGAATACTACCGAACGCCAATCATATACACAAAAACTTATGCTACAACGAACCTTCATCTTAACCGACTCTACCAAGTTACGCATTTCAGACCCATCCAAACCGCAAAATAACGAAAGGTCATTGAGTATTTCCGAAAAAACAAGAAGTTCTACGTTAGAAGAGACGGTGTATGTTGAAGCTTTTGATATGGTAAAATTTAAAGTAATAATATTGCTATATAATTGAGAAAATGATATGAAATGCTATATTTGTATATGAATTGAAAAGAATGTTTCAAATTTCTCTGAATTTCTGATCAAGAAGAGTGATGGGCTTGAGCTTAGTAATAGTCTGGTGTATTTTGCTATATAAAATCTATTTTAGAAAGTAGGTCAAAAGGTCATTGAGTACATTTTGCAATCAAAAAAAGCACAAAAACGACACTTCAAAATGGATGGACGGTTGAAAGATAAGAAATGGGCTATTTTTAAGCATTTTGCTCTGGATTTCGCATCAATAAGCGTA
>JAJEKB010020726.1:0-15567 GCA_022393335.1 Macrotrachela quadricornifera
TGACAAACTTTAAATTCTCATGTCATAAAGAAGCTGTGAACCAAAAGTGATAATACCACATCAATTTAACCTATCTCTAAGTTCTTATCGTGCTTTGTTTGAGTACTTAAATATATACAAGATAATATAAGAGTATATAAAATACTGTCAATAGTTCATTATCATTAATATTTTTTAGTGTACAACTTTAGCTAATAATCAGTGACAGTGTTTTTTTTCTACATAAAAGAAATTACAGTTTTTCTCACATAAATATGTATTGAATTTTCAATCAACATGATCCTATAAAACTATTAAAAAATATTTTTTGTGGCAGCTAACTCTTTGAGGCTCAGTGGAAAACATACCTCTCATCTCGAAAATTTTCGACTTTTTTGTGAGTTATGGAGAAATATTTTCAATAAATTTTAGAAGTTAGCAAACATTTATACAAGATTGTGCAGATCATAGAGTGTTTGGTAATGTCATGTTTCTTTAGTTCGAAATAATGTTGGTCCTATAATATAGATTAAAAAGAATTCTCATTTATTCTTTTACTTTTTTAAAATCTATAACCATGAGATCTACTATAGTTCGATGATTGGCAAAAGATTAAATTCACTTATTTTCTTTGTTATCAATCTCAACAATAGAATTATCTTCTGATCAGAAAACAAAATGCTATGAAATCAATACGAAGTCAAAAAGCAAGTGGATGACTATATGTGAATGTTCTAAATATATCATTACGATATCCATCTATATATTATAAATACTTCTCTTTTTTTATTATTAGTGCATTACAATATAGATATGTCGTCTACTAGTTCTGCACTCGTAAATAATACCAAACGTTATTATAACTTATCGTTGATACACTTATGGCAGCACAAAAGAAAGAGAGAAAAGGAAGAATATAATTTGTAACTTTTGTTATATTAATCTTATTATAAAAAATTATCTTTTGTGTTAGCATAGAACCCACACTTATTAGTAACGAAATAAATAAATATTTCAATAATATAAGAGCAAATTATTCTTAAAATACAACAATAATAAAAATGTTTTCATCTTCATATGAACATGCACTTTCTTTAACTGTAATTTAACTATATAGTTCTTAACGTCATCTAGTTAGTTTACACCAAGTTTCAACAAATTCGGTTCAGTAGAAAAAATGTGGGTCTCAAAGAGTTAAATAGTGTTTGTTGTAAAATACTACTTATCGTACTTAACATATCGCTTATTTTGCATCACTGTATTAATATTTTTGCTATCGAAGTAGGCAAAAAGAATGAAGCGATACGGAAAAACAATCACTTGTGGCATTGACTTAAGGTTTTTGATAGTTAACATGTTATAGATTCTTAGTCATTTTACCTCTATTTTTCTTTAATGCTCTATACTTTCGCACTAACAATAAAAAAATTTCTTGTTTTGCTTTTTGAATATATAATGAACTTTAAAAATGATTTCTGTTTGGATAACTTAAATCCGATATATTTTGCTCTTATTTTCCTAATGTTATTCAAAATATATCAATATAACTACTCAACTCTGGAACGGATATTTACTATGTATAAGACTAACTAACTAACTAATATAAATATTTACATGTCTGTCTGCCTATCTAAAACTCCATTTAACTAACTGTTTATCTGCCCAGCTAATGCCAAGCATATTGAAGTATTTATCTAACTACATACTTACCTGGCTGTCTGCTGATCTCATGAAGTATCTAATTAACGTCTTACTTATTGATCAGAGTAGAAAGAACATGTTTTTAAAAAGGTGTTTCGTATGAATAAAAAGAGAAAAACATACGACATGAAAGAATCTCAATGATAAAAGCAAATAGATTAAAAATAAAACCAATCGTATAAGTTGAAAATTAAAGGAAAATGGTTGTGATATAAGATGAAAGATGAAAATAACTTCCATTAATCATAAAAACAAGATAATAAAGAGTATCACATTGCATGTTCGTTATGCACTTTTCCTACTAGCTAAGAAAAAAAGAAAATAAAATAGATTTAAAGTCAGGCGAGATAATGTTGTCTGTAGAAATATTTTCTCTTTTTCCTCATTTCTGCAACCGATTATGATAAAGATCAAAACCAAAAAAAAACTGAGTATATCACCTAGATTACTTTGTGTATATGAGAAAAAAACACCAAACGCATGGGTTTATAAGATAAAATATATTCAAAAAAAAGTTTGAATATAATAAGATGGAACAAATTCTATATGCCATTAATGTTATCGTAAGTATGAAAACTTGATGATACTGATAAAACATGAAAGAAATTACTACTTCACTATCAGCCTGTTATATAATCAAGTAATTGATAACTGAAGATCGAGCTCTTTATACATAGAAAATTTTAGTTAAGGTTTGTAAAACTATAATCTTTACTGTCTATACGCATCTTGTGAAAAAAATTTTCACCTTTAGCCACATTCATTCATTCTTGCAACTTCTAATCATTACACAGTGAAGTTTTGATATTCAGTCTATGTATCAAATTCAAAATTTTTTTCTTTATTATTTCTTTGAAATAATTTCTCTATTCGCATATATTTTAAAACAAGCCTATAGTAGAACTCATAATAAATATTCAAGTATACAAAGTCTAGTCGAATCGTTCATTCCCAATCCTAAGATTTTGATGTTAATCATATATGAAATCATATAAATATTTCTATTAAAAGTATTCGCTTTTTATCTTTCTCTAGCACTATCAATGTTCTTATAGATTTATAACTCATAAATTCAACTAAGAATACTTGAATAAATATTTTCTCTATAAATAAAATAACATAGATAATAGTTAATCAACTTATTAACTGAAACAACATTTGTATCGAACATAACTTTTTTGTTATTATTTGATTTTTTTTTACTATAAAATTCAACGTCCATTATTAGTAACATAATGTGACTAAAAGCGAAATATAACGATACATGATCATCATTTCCGGTGTATGTTTTTTTTACGTATATATATATATAAAAGACTTTTTTTGTTAGAAAGAATCCTTAACAGTATGCTAATGATGGAATAAAATCAACAACAACATACTTTTATTATTATTTTTCTTGCTTCATTATTTTCTTAATGATACTAGTTATATTTATCATTTATTTTTAGAGTACTAGTTAGTGTCAAAAATCATTAAATTCTTTTTTTCTTTATATAAAGAAAACTAAATGGAAAACAATTTTTGTGTAATTATTATTGGTGCGGGTATTGCTGGACTTTCTTGTGCAAAATATTTGATTGAAAATAATATTCATGATTTTATTATTGTTGAAGCTAATGATCAAATTGGTGGACGTTGTCAAACTATTCAATTTTGTAAGTATTTTTTAAATTTAAATGGTTCTTTTTTTTTTTTTAGAAAAATAATATTTAATTTTAGTGGAACATCAAATTGAATTAGGTGCGGAAATATTATATGGTAGACAAACAAACAATCTATTATATCGATTAGCTGAAGAACATCATTTAATCGATATTGATGATGGTAAGTTTAGAATTCAAATAAAAGATTTTTAATATTCTTTTAGTTAATATTTTAATCAAAACTCTAGTTTATTTTCATGTTATTAGATAATCGATTCTATAAATTAATATATATCATGCAAAAGTGAAAATTATATCTAATTTTTGATTATTATGAAATCCAGGGTTTTGTTTTTTTCTTGAATTTTAATATATATAATTTTTAAATAGATATATATGATCGAGATAATTGTTATCATGATGAAGATGGTGAATCAATTGATGAAGATGTTATAAATGAAATTGAAAAAATTTATGATGAAATATTAGAAAAAAAAGTTCCAACATATCCTTATGAAAATTATCCGGATTTATCATTAGGTGAATTTCTTTCCAAAGAATTTGAACAATATTTACAATTAAATAAATTATCATTAAATAAAGATGAATTTAATCAAAGAGAAAAAGTTATAAATTGGCTTAGTAAACAACATTCTTACTTGAATATGATTGGTTATGAAAAATTAACTGATGTTTCTGTTCAAGGTAAAATTTTATTTTATACATTTTCTTTTAAATAATCAGAGATGTAATTCAGTACCTAAAAAAGAGGATAAGAGCTGCGAGAGGACGCCTTATGAACACAGTGCATGATTTTACAAGTGATGTTCCTGATCTGTAAATTCATGAGAGTGTTCAATTAATATCGCTGAAGACGGCTAGCTTTTGAAGTTTAATGACAAAGGTTTAACCTAAAACAAATTGCAATTTAGTGTGAATAATGTGGAAACTTGCGTTTCACAGTGATAATGCAAAAAAAATCATATCTTGTTTTCTATTTTACTACCGATGTCAGTTTCACTCTGACTCTATATGTTAAAAATTGAATATGAACTAAAAAGAAATGCTAGTTTATATATTGCTCAATGTAAATTAATGAAGAAAAAGAGAACTGTCAAGTTAGAAAGTAATTAAAATGCTAATTCTCGAAACAAAAGTCTCTCAAAAATAGAGAAATTTGCCCGTAAAAAAAAAGCTATTTTTTAAGAAATTCTTCTTCAACATCTCCTATTGAGACTTTCGAAGGTACGGAAACATCTTCTCCCTATATTTTATGCCACTAACATTTCACCATCGTTAAAGACAAATTCTAAAAACAGGAAGAGCTCCTATACTCCATATCTTCTCTCCTCTATTTACGCGCCAATTTAAGACAATATCATATTTTATTATAGTTCATTTAAATAAAAAGTTTTAAGAACCAATAATCTCGTTACATACTGAATTGAAATGTATCGCTGGCACTACTTGGATGTTGGAGAAGAAAGATATTTGTAGAGTATTTATATGAATTATCTTACCCACTATTATCTCTTATCAATTCAGTTTACTTTCTTAAATTCTATTATCTATAGTCATTTTCTTGAAAAAATAAACGTAACGATCAATACAGTATACGTATCTTTTACTTTATTCAATATTCTAATAGACGTGCAGATCAGCATAACTAATGAAAAACATATAAATAATGAAGACATAGAATTTTAGAAAATCAATTGATGTAACAAGAAAGAATAATTTAAAAACTTATTCAACTAATTAGCCTCTCATTATCTTTTATTCCAATACTTTTTCTTTTACTTTTGAAAGAAAAGATACATTTGAATAATATATCACATTATTACTGCATAAAAAATATTATCTGACTTACATTATTTCTTAAAATAGATAATATTTTTTTATTTAGTATAAGATAACTAATTAATATAGATTTTCTTATTCTAGGTTGGATTTCTTTTGAACATTTACCATCAAATGATGGTATTACATATATACAAGGAGGTTTTTTAAATTTTTTACAAACAGTTTTTATTAATAAAATATCAAAAGATAAAATTCAATTAAATTCTATTGTTAAACGAATACATATGTATGAAAAAGAACAATATGTTAATGTAGAAATCATTCAAAATAATCAAGAAATAATAACATATAAAACAAAACATGTTATTTGCACTCAATCAATTGGTTGTCTTAAAAAAACAATGTATGATATGTTTATACCATCATTACCCTATGCTAAACAAATATCTATTGAAAAATTAGCATTTGGGACAATTAATAAAGTTTGTTTCAACATAGTTTTATTTTTTCTTTTATTTCTTGAAGAATAATATTAATTATTTTTTTAGATTTATTTGATATTTTCTCAACCATTTTGGGATGTTGATTTTAATACATTTAATTTTTTATGGAATACAAATACGAAATGGAAATTAAATTGTCTTATGAATACATCTTATGATGTAAGATTCATTTTCTTGAAAACGAAAAAGAAAAAAATAATAAATCTATTTATATTTTTTTTGTAAAGAATCAATGGTATAAAAATATAACAGGTTTTTATGTACATCGTCGTTTATCAAATGTTCTTGTAACACAAATTAGTGGTGAAACAGCAAATTATATTGAAACAATTCCAGATGAATTATTATCAGATTGTTTTCAAGAAATTTTTTGTCATTTTTATCCTGACAATCAAATTCCTAAACCAAATAAATTAATTCGATCTCAATGGTTTAATAAATCATTTATATACGGTACACATACATTTATTAAAATAGGTTCTAGTATTCATGATATTAAACAATTAGCAACACCATGGCCAAATAAACCAGATCAACCATTGATTCTTTTTGCTGGTGAAGGTACACATGAACGATTTTATGGAACAGCACATGGTGCTTTTATGACGGGTATACGTGAAGCTAAACGAATTATTGAATTGTATAAAAATATATCATAAATAAACAATAGTTTATTCATATATATTTTTTTCGTCATTATTATGACTTCATGCAATATTGTAACTCGAAAATATTTGTGACATAGGTATGAATATATAGTAAATAAATATACGTCAGAATAAAAATATATTTAGGCTAAGGTTTTTTGTCTAAGACAAAAGTAAGAGTAACAATAGATATCCATTCTGAATTAGAATTTCGTCGTGCTTATTCAAAGGATGAATAAGTGAGTCACAATAAATACACTGTATACTCTGTCTTCTTTCGCTACATGCTTTAATAAAAATAGCCCGTATTGATAGTGATGGATTATGAATGAAAATATTGCATATGATTAGCATTTCTAAGAAATCAAAAATTATGTTATTATTTTTTCAAAGGTGCCTGAAAAAAAAAGAGTTTTAACCATAATCACTGTTCTGTTAAACTGTCCGTTTTATTTTTACTAAGATCACTGATCGAGGAAAAATAGTAGACTTCAATATACCTATTTATATATATATATATATCATAAACCATGACCTCAAGACTTCATAAGATTGGAAGAGATTTTATAGAATCTAGGAAGATTAGTTTCTATCAAAAGTTATTCAAAAAAATAATCTCATGTATTCTTTTTTTAAATTAGTATTAGTTTCAAGTTACAAGATTGATATTAAAATTTGATAAACAGAGAATAGAAACAAAATATAGAGTTGCTAATTCATTTCAATATGAAAAAAGATAAGTAAATGAAAGTTTCTCATAGTATTGTTTGTATTAGTTGTTCGATTGATAAATAACACGATATTAAATTTGATATTAAACTGAACATTGCAATTTCTAAGTATTACAATGACCTATTGATTTGCAGAATTCATTTTGTTATTTCGTTTCTCCTTGATTACATATACTCATTGGTATGAATAATTCTTCGGAATGACATGTGTATTGTTCTATTTCTGTTATTATAAACTTTCGTAGTGCTTTATTGAATATATTGCTATAGTCTTGTATATGTATGTTAGCGTCGATGTTGGCAAACAATTCGTTTTTGAATCGTAATAATACCGAAGTATCTTTTCTCTTATTACGAGACAGATATTGAATTTTTAAGTTCATATAAAACAGTTTGTTTGTTGAGAATTACGAGTTTCGTCAATAAAACTCTTACCAATGACAAAGTTCCACTATTTTTTCACCAATATTCTCTCTATAATATCACTAATTGGGGAAATTATAAAGTTCTAAAATTCTTTTATCGAATTTCAGTGATAATGCATGTATGTAAACTAAGGTGACAATGATATGATGAATAATTAATACAATATTAATATATTTTTTCATTTTTTTGTCAGATTTTTAACATATGAGTAACCTTTGTCAACAAAATGTGGTTTCTGTTTTGTTGTATCGTGAATTAATACTGGATACCATGTTGAAGAAATTAATAATACCAAGTAAAAACATTGTTTTGTTTTGTATCTATAAATATGAATAATTGCTTTGTTGTTGTTTATTTAGATTACTAATTAGTAATAGATTAAACTTACTATATTTTCATATTCAAATTTTTAATCCTTCAATCTTATTAAGATATACATTGATTGATCTTTCAACATAGATTATGTTTATCTCACCTTTTCTTCGTGTGCATCGTTGTTTAGTTCATGAGAAATATTACAGTGAACAGTGCAGAAGTTCTTTCTCTTCACTTACTTAAAATCATTTGTGAAGTATTGTCTGTTGGTTTTCTGGAATAAATCTCATATTTCAGAATGTGACTTTGAATTTTCATAAAAATGTCTTAACTATGATAAAATATATATGGAAAGTTAAGATAATGTGATTCTTAAATACAAAACCAACGAAAATACAAAATGTGGACACTAAAATCATACCCAAATCAGATTCATCAAAATAATTAGAAATTCGGAAAGCTGACCAACGAATTTTATTAACTGATTTTATGTTAGTGAGATCATATTCTAATGATAAGGTGAACCTGATAAACACAGAAAAATCTTACGTTGGTTTATCTCTTATAGATCTAATTAACTGATTGAGATACGAATTTTGCATGTTTAAACCGGAAGACACAGTAGAAAATATTCAAGAAAAACTCAAAATTATTTTGGATTATGACTTGAGTAATTCGACCTTTTCCAGAAAACATTTTTTTGTCGATAATAAGTTTAAAATTCACGATAAGTTCATAATTGATTGAAAAACATAATTCATTCTTTTGATTATAACTGATTATTAAACTTTAAATTAGATTTACATTTAAAGTCATTTATTTATATACAGTAGGATTATGACTTGAAGTCAAAGTCAATATTACTAGCGCATCTGAATTTAAACTATTTCATAAAGTGAATGAAAAGACCACAATTTGATTCTAACTAACTGTTTAGTAAGAAAACTAATGAATATTAACCAGTTAATTCCATGTACAATACTCAACTTCCAATATGTGACAATAGTATAACAGATGTACTCATTTTGTTGCTTTTGTACATCTTTTTTGATCTCTATGTATACTAAAGAGCTATCGATGCTGTATGACACTTTTCTTCCAAAATAACCTTATTTTTCAGTTTATTTAATATATTATATTCAAAGCACATACATTTTGGAGAGATGTTATAACAGGAAACAGCAGAAAACAAGTTTAAAACAATATATTGTCAAGTAGCGAAAAACCGTTTTATCATAAATTACATTCTGAATCTTGGTTAATATATCATTCAATGTTGCATGATGAACAATTTTACACCTTTCACTTTTTTCAATATTTTTCTACGTTCATGTTAAAAACATATTTGATAGAATTACCTATCATCCCTTGAGATTGCGTGTTTAGAGAGAACTAAATCGAAATGATCAATTAAATTTCACCATTAATCAGAACAGTATTGCAACAATTAAAATCGGACTATGAGCAGTGCAGTCAATGTCGTCTATTCATTTATGAAGCAAATATAGCTCACATATCCGATCACTCATCTATTCGTTTTAGGTTTATAAGATTTTAAGAGTAACATTGGTATTATTGTAGACATAGAGACATATATTACGCGCCTTAACATCGTGACATCAATATACAAAAAAGGTTATGCCGGTAAAAGTGTTTTGAATCAATGGATATTTAAGATCAATCGTTACAATAAAACCGTTGTCCGAATATTAATTCTAATTGAGATAAAAAATATTATTTTTTTGCATACATATTTTTAAGAGAATTCTGTACTGATTTAAAATTATATATTTTGCTTTTTTTCCTATTTTTACTGATTAAACTTGTGATAATTATAATTATAGATGATATAAAAAATATTCTACTATGAGAAACAACGTATTATTCTCTATATCGACAATAATAAATTTTTGTACCAAATTAATTTACATTGAACATGGAATATATCAACGCTAAATGATAAAAACTGTGACAACTTCTCCATGTTGAATTGATGTAATTTTGTAGCAGATACGAGCATGAAAGAGTTTCAGATAACTCAATGTTTGCTTTCATATTTGTCAGAACGTCTGACATGTGTTCTTTTTCTTAATTTGTTCATGATAAAGATTATGTTTCGTCCTTATTAGCCTTTTTTGACTTCATTTTTATTTATTATTTGAACATTTTCAGATTATGTGTGCGACTAGTTTGTCATATTCGTCTTTAAAAATAAGGTCTACGTAATTTGAACTATGTTATTTTAGAAGTTTATCTATGTTAATATGACGTCGGATTCGACAACTTTTCTAAATTTAGCACGAAAGAGCTCCCTATTGTCTGTATTATATAGTTCTGATATGTCACATTTTTACGTACGTTAATTTAGTGTAAAATTTGTTATTGTTATTATTTTGAATAGTTTATTAATTCTTTTAGAAAAAAAGAAATTTTCGACATTGCGTAGAGTCTAGACAAAATTTTATCTTTTGCTGTTTTTTGTTTCTATGGAATAGTCTAGTGATAATATGTAATAAAAAACAGTTATATTATTTAAAATTGGTATAACTTTTTTTATTTTCTCACACACTATGTAGAGGACTCTTTTTTCTATCGATCTATGCAATATAGTTTTTCAAAAACTTGTCCTAAAATGTATTGTTTATGATCTTTCAGAGACTTCCAGAAGCATGACGCACATTTATGCCATTTGAGGTGAATATGTAATTTACTGCTAATTTTATTGAAAATAGTAAAATAAATGTTTTTCCAAGATACAAAAAAATATTTCTTTATTCATTTTTCAATACTATACATGTGTTATCTAGAGATATAAGCCGAAGGATTGAACGGCGACGGTGGCTACATTTAAAATTGAAGTATTCTTTTGAGAAAAAGAGAATTCGCATATATATTAGCATAAGTGAATGAGAAAACGTTGATTTTTTTCCAAAAGATGTACCGTGAAAAGCTCTACAAAGCTGTATTATCTAATTATTTTTTACCTATTCTGACGGTTTTTTCTATACTCCATACAAGTAGTTTATATTTTAGTGCCAATTCCGATGAGAGTATAAATGTTGAAAGACATTTTTGTCTTGCATGTACCTCAACCTAGAAAAATGATGAAATATCGAAATTTCTTTTGAAAGAAGTCCCATCGAAAGTTCTACAAAATTACTGTAGACAAAATCCTATATTAAACTAAAAAGTCTTCGGAGTTTTCTCAGAGCTGATAGGAAGCGACACTGCTATGTAGGTTGTTCATTTTGAGTATAAGAAAAACCATCAGAAAGGTAAAACGAAATTTGATCGTACAGCTCTTGTGGAGCTTTTCATGGCCTACTTTTTGAAAAAAATTTAACGTTTTATCATTTATTTAAGCCCAGATGTATGCGAAATAAAAATGTGTTACAACATTATGAACATTCTGTAAATGGAAAAAAATGTGTCACTTTTTGTTCTAACACGTTTTATACTGTAAGCTGTCTTTGATGTTCAATGTAAATATACCAAAACGATGCAGTGCGTTTTGGGCTTTTTTCCTATATATAATAAATTAATAGATAAACATGCGTAGCAATAAAAGACAAAAAACCAAAGCGTATATTTTCAATTTTCATGGGCTGTAATAACAAAACGATATCATGAAAAAGTAATACTCACCACTATAATTAGAATATATTCGCAAATCAGCAATTGTATTAATAACTAAAAATTTACTAGGAATTTTGACGATTGAAATAGTGCTGGTAGTATCAATAAAAGTTAATTTTTTCATTAATTGAAAACAAAAATATTTTTTCTTGCGCATTTATGAACAACACATATGATTGATTAGAAATTCTACAGATAAAAAATAACGAGAAAATGTTTGATATTTGCAAGCGTCCCCGGCAGCGGCTCAGTCGTACGGCATACACCTCTACTCTGGACCGACAACTCTGAGAAATTACTAGGGAACGGCAAACCTAAATGATCTTTCTGGTATAGGTAGATTACTATCAGAACTATCTATTACATTAAACATATTATCTTTGTTTCAACAAATCGAAAAGTACCAACATTTCCTTCATTTATCATACAGTTTCATCAAAAATATGAAGAAAAAATCTTTGGTGTTGACCTGATATCTCAGCTTCAGTAGTGGGACAGGACTCGAACTTTTGCCTATGATCAGGATTCATCAAATCTTTGGTTTACTACAAGTTTCAAAGCAAACAACTCTTATTTAGAAAGTTTTCGCCTAGGGGCGGAACTTTTGACCACTATTGTAATATATTGCCATTTATCGCAACTAACGTCAAACAATGTTGCTTTTCATCTGCTTATGCTCATATAATTCAATTCTAAAAAAATTATACTACGCTACTGTGATATGATTTGTCATGAAAAAACTATAGACCAATGGAAAATTTTTCATAATATAAAAATTCTTTCATGTCACATTATATAAATGTACTAGAAATAGAATATCACGACTATGATGTCTATATACATTAAAAAAAACATTTCTTTGAAAAAAAACGATGTTTTTCAAGCGGAGAAGCGAGATATCATGAATTTTGAATTTGTTCAAATTATAGCTGAATAATATCTAACAAAGATGTGTCTGTCAGATCAAATTACGTCTCTTGTTCAACACATTCAATGATAAGTTGCTCGAGATAATATATTTGAGAATATGAAAGTGTTTAATATAAGAAAGAACTTGCGAGACAAATTGCATTGAATAATACAAAAATCTATTTCCACTATTTTTTCCTAACATCAATAACTTGGATTCAACTATCACATGACAAGATTTTCATATAAAAAGTGTAATATGCAAAAATTCAATCTAACTGTCTTGTGTTTCATTGAATATTCGTTTTTAAAATAAATCGTACATTTCTATAAAAAAACGTCTTCAGTAGCGATATGCTTTCGTAAATTGATACATGTGGTTTCAAGCAGTAGAGTTCAAAATACTTGACTTTCGATACACTATGAATATGAAAATTCATCATATTTAAAGATTTTAATAACAATAAAACTTATATAAGGCTTTCACTGCGTTGAAATATTCTTTTCTAGAATTTATGCTACAAATAACAATCATACTTTTAGTTCCTCATTCATTGCTGTATTTCTAAATAGTAATTCATCTGGATTAGGAACGTCATTTTTGACTGATCTATATAATATATTTCATATTATTAAAAGTTATACGACTAGTACAGTCATTATCAACGCCTCACGACATTTTTCAACTATTATTTGCTGATCGATACCAAAAACTATGAAGAAATGTATAACAAAGAGTGTTCTGAATATTCTATCTTCTGATATATAATATTTTTCATTCAGACAGTAATACATCAAATATGGAGAATTTCTTTTTATTCATTTGAAAAGAATAGTTGCCATGTTGATTGAGAAGATTCATTAATGAATTAGAGATGTAAATTTATAGTATCCTATCGAATCATAGTTAACATTGTACATAGTCCAGTGAAAAAATTTTGCAACATCTTACTGATGATCGAATATTGTAAGATTTATATTGTATGATCTTATAGAATCGTACAAATAGCTTACTATAAGATGTTAGTATAAATTCCATATGACTTTTACGAAATTTTTAATAATACTACATGATTGAGATCATATAGAACTGTACATGAATATGAATTTAGGTGTCATTTGTAGAAATATTTTTTATGATGATGATTTTGTGCACTTAAATATTTAAACGATTAAATATGTTCTGATTTAAATACTACACCTTCTACAATTAAAAAACAACATTGAAAACAACTTAATTTGATGTTTTATTAACAAAATTATTTTTGTTTAGAAATAATTTAATTATAAATACTTATAATTCCATAATCAGTTAAAGAAATAATCCTTTTTTTGAAGAATATAATTAATTATCTAGTCTATAATTAGATTAATATTTAAAATCAATTCTAATTCGATAATTTGATTAAAATCGTCAATTCCATTTAATCTTTTTGAAAGATTTTTAATAACTTATTTTTGGTTACTGTGAAACACGATCTAAAAGAGAGTGTTGAAGTGTTTAAGGGTAGAAATTTGCACCCCCCACCACAGACGTGACAGACATCCTTAGCAACAGCACATCACAGACGTGACAGATATCACAGACGTGACAGACATTACAGACGTGACAGACATCACAGACCGTGACTGGTAGGCAAGAGTACCATCCCAAACAGTGATCTTCATCTTAATGTATGTAATTAATTAATTGATTAGTTTTTCACTAATTAATTAGATTTAAGTGATTAATTGGGTTTTAACTAATTAATTCGTATGTAATTAATTAATTCGTGCCTGGTTAAGCAATACATGTTTATTTCGTTAATTAATTCGTGTTTAATTAATTAAATACTTGTTGCAGATCGTGACCGACATCTAAGCTATTCATTAATTCGCGTCTAATTGATTAATTATCCGGTAGAGACAGGATGTTGGGCTCATCATAGAGAGTGAGAAACGTGGTCTGGAGTCATCACATATTGTGACAGATAGCTTCAGGATACTATCAGGGGTCATGCATAAGTCAAGTCTAGTTAAAATGTCAATGGAGTATTTTTTCATTGAAGTTCTATGCTCTAAAGTCAGGAATAATGCGGAAGCATGCCCAGTTATACATAGAAGACGAATTTTTAGAGAATTACCAACAAGAGTACATCGTATTTCACATTTTTAATCCCGCAGGGATTGCGCTCAAAGCTTTTTATAGTTATATTCGATTTTTTTATTTTCAATCGCTTTTAAACTCAATGACTGTGTAATGCGTTCTTCTCGAGTTTTGTCTTGATAACTATCATATTTGATCTTTTTCGCAGACTTTCAGCTATATGCAAATGATTAAAAAACACATGTATTTACGTACAAAATGTTCTTCAATTCGACGGATCTCATGTATGATATTGCAAGATATATGCCTTATATAAGATTATTGCATGTAAACGTAGGCTACTGGACATAACTCCCGAAATGCGTGCTACTTTCTCACGGCTTCTAGAATTTTCCATTACATTCTTACGAGAGCTGATACTTATAAAGTTGTGATCTTGATAAGTCGTAGAGGAGAATCACACATTTCGGAACTTATGGCCAGCGGTATAGTTCAATAAGATTCAAAAAGTGCATTAAGTCGTAACTCTAAAATCAGTGCATATAAAAAAATTTTCTATACAAAATAAAATGTATTCAGTTTATAAAAGAGTACCTTCAACAACATTGTTTATTCACATAATTGAGTGTTGAAAATATAGAAAAGAGAAAAAGAGTACGCCTCACTAACATCAAATCTAGTTAAAAACAATATTCATTTTATGACAGATTTTTCTCTTTTCATCATTATTTCTTTAGTCTGCCTTTACTCAACAACACTTTCTTTCCAGTGAAATATGTCAAGTCAAGGGAATAGTTCCAACTATGATACATCATTGTTCGACAGTAATACACAAAAATTTTATTTAACACAATTCTGGATTTTTCTTCTTTTAAATATCTCATCTATTATTTGTCTATTGTTTGGTTTATATCATTTCATTCGAGATCGAACTCTTCGTAAACCTCTCCATAATCATGGCATTATTCTTCTTTTAATTATTAATCTGTTTTATCAACTTACAAATACTCCGTTCTATATTCATTATTTTCACTGTTCTCAATCTCCTTCATCAACATACACATTTCATATCATATGGGGATATATTGACTGGACATTTTCTATTGTCCAAGTGATATTATATGCTTGGATTACAATTGAAAGACATATTCTCATCTTTCATAATCACTTATTATCTACTAGAAA
>JAJEKB010020727.1:6396-20825 GCA_022393335.1 Macrotrachela quadricornifera
GTGAACAAAAGAGGAGAACAGAAGTTTCTTAAGGACGGTTCGTTTGTAATGTGATGTGTGATGAGGTGAGTGAGTGGCAATCTTTGCTTCGAAGTGAGCAAAAGAGGTGAAATGATTTTTCATCTATGCGTCTGCGAGATGCATTAATTTTTGCAGAAAGAGAGACAATATGTTTTGGCAATGCTGATTTGCGTTTCCTCCTTGTGTACGTTGAAATAAAAATCCTAAAAAAAAAAAGATTATGACTTCTTGACTCGGTACGCGCTTTGCGAGGAGTCGCTTGGGAGGCGGCCTAAGGCCGCCTATCAAGCGATGACGAGCTTCATATAGCAAATCATTGATTATAGATGTCGCTAGCGTACGGTGTGTATTTGTTTTTTAAATAATTAAAAAATAATTAAATAATTGAATAACTTCTGATAAAAATAATTTAAAAAATTTTAGATGATGAATTTGCATAGAATAATATACAATCTGATGTCAAATGAGAAAATAAATGTTTAATAATAGAGTATTGTGATTTATTGGATGATCGTTTGAACGAATGGATGAGCTGTTCGACATTTGAGTACGCTGTATAGTAGATTTCATTTGGAAAAATATTTAATAGAAGAAAGTTGAAAGGAAAATAGAATATATTTTTGATTTGAATCTGAAGTATCCGAGCAATTACTTCTATTCAACATGATAGAAATCTTTATTGGTATTTCAACGTATGGAATAACTGTTAAAATCCTTCTCAAGAATTGTTTTATATTAATTTCTAAATAATTTATTCAATGAACAAATGGTAGTTTGATCTGTGTTACTTTGAAGAAATAAAAGGTGATTCGAAGAAAATCATATATCGAACTCACATTCTATATAATATATTCATGCTTAAAGGTTGTTTGTTTTAGTTAGATTTATTGAATGTGTAATGAAGAAGTGATCATTTTTTTATTCTAATGGATGAGGAAAATAGAAGAATTTTTTACTGCATAATACTATCTACGATTACATTTCCAATGAGCTTTTCTCTGTTTCGTTTTGGAATAGAATGTATTGAATTGAAGTAAGAATTATATTCATTGATTTAGTAGGTTTTATATAATGGAACCAAAACTGATTGCTGCTGACTTTGGGGATGTAAACATTTTCGAATAATCATGAGGAAGTTGCTTGTTTATTTATTTCTAATTTACATTGTTTCATCTTCATACCGTCAGTGTGCATACAGTGATAGACTGCTTTCTGTGGATGATTTAACATTTGGTTCCATTATCAACCGAATAAATGAGACATTAGTTAAATAAATATTTTCATCTGGTATATATTCATTAGTAGCACAATCTCTCCAAAAGAAATAATTGACAACAGATTTCTTATGCAATTGAAATGATCCTTTATTATAATCGTTATAACAGACAAGTATAGCTGAAATCTGGGATATTCATTAGAGCTAGATCTATTGTTCTCAATAATAGATATTGTTTCAAAATGACAGAGGACTATTTCGATTTGTTTACAATATCTACTCGGACATCGGAAAGTACATGGCTTCTACCATTCAATAAGTTACTTTCGTTTCTTCTACTCCGTCAATGTAAAACATGGCACTCTTACCTTTAAATTTATAGAAACAAAATCCCTACGTCTTTACTTCACTCTTAATCATGTAAACACATTTCTAATCTGTTTCTTTTCTATTGCTCATTCATTCGTTTATACAATAAAAACAACTAGACAACAAAGACAGTAGAAGACAATTCCCGATGCTAAAAGTAGCGACACACTACCACACTAAAGTGAAAATAAACTCATGATTGTTTGTTTCAGTGACCCGAATACGATTCCACCGACACTGAAGGTTTTCAATTTCTATAAAGAACACATTCCAGATAATTGACTTCACAAAGCATCATTAATCACCATCAATACTTTCACTTTGTTACATAGTAGTCTCACTAATCCCAAGGCAATGAATAATTATGATTTACCACAAAACAAAAATATAAAACTTCATACCATATTTATTTTCCCACTCAGTTAGACACTAAATCATTTCACCCTCAATAATAACGTCTGAACCAATAAAACTTCACCATACTATCAACAATCACTTAAAATGTTACTTTCGGATACTCCCCATAATAACTATTTCCTAACCAACACTCATCCTCACCACACACCATAAATTCGCCGATACGATAAATAATTGTGAACCTACTTGATCCAAAACATTTCCAATCTACCATCATGACTAAACCTACACAAACGCAGCGTGTCACTCAGAAATTTCCTTGCTACACTATCAATATCCGCACCAACAACATTGTTTCCGAAACGATAAATATAACAACATTTGACCATCTGACTAATGCCTCAACCTACTGAGTAACAACTCCATTGCAGAAAAACTCAACTACACTTACTCATTCTACCATCACCACACACTATACAAACAGAACTATTTAACAAATGGACATCATAATCACAAATTCAATATATTCCAAGACTAGCCTTCACAATTACAGATCAAACTGAGATGATTTCCGTCAACTCAACTTCCCACAGGTGAAAAATTCAGTTTAACACCGCAAATATTCAAATCTCAAAAAGAAATAATCTACTTTGTCACATCTCAAACACTCCAAACGAATCCACTAACTGCCTCCTCCTCAATTTATTACTTTATAACAAAACCTTCATCACGACCGACGAAGAAGAAACTTCTGTTCACCTCTTTTGGTCACTTTTACGATTTAGGTGGTTTTCTGTTTGTTATTTTGTGGATACAGATAAGTGGAATGCACGTAGGGAAAATGTTTTTGAATAATGTACAGGGTGTTTCTTAAATTTCGACCCCGTTTTTATTTTTCCTCTATCTCTGCCATATTCAAAGGTGGAGAGATATTGACTATATATTTTTGAAGAGCAACATCTAGGCTGTCAATCAGAAAGACAAATTATCCATTTTATCTGAACCCTAAGAAAAAAGTACGATGATAAACATTTTGAAAAATGTTGCCAACTCCAGTTTTTCTCATTTTCTATAGAAAATGACCCTTTCAGTATGTTGTAAATATCTCGCTCAATTTTTTATGCTTTGACTAGAAATTTTTCACAAAAGATAGCCCGTGAAATTCTCTACAAAATCCAATAAAACCAGCTCTGCAAAGGATAATTTAGAATGGCCTGAAAGGTGTTTAGTTAGAAAACGCCAAATAATTAGTTTTGTAAAAAGTGCTTTTGAAAGTGGCTCTTTCTGAATCGTAGTACTGATAATCAGATATTGTTTTCCAGTTATCTTTTTGAAAAACTGATTTTGTAGAGAATTGCACGGGCTATCTGTTGGGAAAAACGTCTAGTCAAAGCATAAAAAATTGAGCGAGATATTCACAAAATACTGAAACAGTCATTTTCTGTAGAAAACGAATAAAATTGGAGTTGAGAAAATTTTTTCAAAATGTTTATCATTGTAGTTCTTTCTTAGGGTTCCTGCAAATTGGATAAATTTTTTTTTGATTGATAGCTTAGATGTTGCTCTTCAAAAATATGTAGTCAATATCTGTTCACCATTGAATATGGCATTGATAGAGGAGAAATAAAAAGGGGATCGAAACTTATGAAACACCCCTGTATGGGAAGTTTTGTTAACTGCCGTTGGATTTGGCATTGATGGGAGGAAAGTTGTGTTGCTGTTTAGAGAAGGTTTTCAAGCTATAGACCGTATATGTTAGTTTTCCGGTGTTGATGGGGTGTCTTGGTGGTGGAGTATAATGTCTCTCAATGGAATGGAGAGATTGGCTGTGATAGTTTTCGTATGTATTATTGGTGTTCCGGTTTGTTGTCGATGGTCGGAGTTATGTTGAATGAATGGAAATAGCATTATGAAAAAGTTGAATAATCTTGGGATTTTGTAGCTAATTTCACAGAATACGAAAATCTTTGGGAAAAATAAAAAATTGATTATTTTTGAAGACAGTGGATATATTTAGGAGTTAGATAGTATTGAATAGAAAAATTACAATATGCTTCGAGTGTATGTATACACAGAATAAAAGAAAGAAACAGTATATCAAGATGTTATTAAAATAGATGTGTAATGTCGTGGTGAGGCGGCTTGAATACGAGCAAACAGCTTAGGGACATAATGGCCGGATGGTAAAAATTTTTAAATGCTTCCTAACGACAGTGTTATTCGTTATAGTTTTCATCCAGATCTATCTTTCATGAGAAGACCAGAGTAGAGCGAATATTTTCGAAATAGCTTTTGACATAAATAGGAATAGAAATTTTCGATTTTAATCGTTCAAAAAAGGAAGAAAGTTCGCATCGAATCTTATTTATCGAATACTTTGATAATCTTTTTCAAAGATATCTCCAAGGTTTTTTCAAAAAATAAATGAATTTATATATTCAAGATTCAAATATCCATTTTCTTTTTCGAAACTAGATTTTTAAAAACACTTCGATTATTCGCTCGAAAATATTTTCCGAAAAGATATACAATATTTAGGACGGTGTTAATTGATATACTCTTTCCAACATTTGAAAGTGTAGATCTTTCGTTTTTATTTCTATCAAAATTAATTCTTTATTTTCGAATTAATGTATATAAATACCACTGTTTATTATCAAATACTTTTTATACTTTAAGCTAAATTTTGTTTTGTCTAAACAAAATGTACTAGAAGATGCAGAATTGAAATTTCGTCTCCTTGTATAGTTGGTTAACGAATAAAACATAAAAAGTGAATTACTTAAAGTGCACTTTATTCAAGTGTAGGGATTATCTTATAGATTCATTTGGTTTTTTCTTTCACCTGTATTTATTTATTTTTGGTTAAAAATAAAGTTGCACTTATCAGCTAAATAATACTAGGTTGGAAAAAAACTTTTGATAGGGGTGAGGTGAGGCACCGCTATATTTTTAAATAGAGTTAATAATGAATGTTGAGCTAAATGAAAGACCATCAAAAACGGGATTTAGAAGTGCAGCTAGCCATTCATAACGATGAGAACAGGCTAGAGAAATAAGGAAAGTTTCAGATTTTAGACATATAATTGTATTTTTCATAGGGTAGTGAAGCACAAAAGCATCAAGTTCTTGAAAATATTTTTTACCTTGTGGACTTTGTAGAGGTCTTTTCGCTGATCATTTTGGAAAGAAAAAATTATAAAAGTTCATTAATAACTAACAACAAGAGGAACGAAATACTGAAAATTTCAAACTGTTATGACTGATAGAACTAACACGTGTTTGAATATTTTGATCCTATTGTTGTTATTTATTGATAAAGTTTTATAATTTTTTTTCAAAATGATAAGAGAGAAGAGCTCTGCAAAGTTCACAAAATAAAAAATATCTTCGAGAAATTGACGTGTTTGTGCTCGACTACCCCATGAAAGGTAGAGTTATATGTCTAAAATCTGAAACTTTCCTTATTTCTATAGACCATTCTCATCTTTATGAATGGCTAGCTGCACTTCTAAATCCCGTTTTTGATGGACTTTCATTTAGTGTAAAATTGATTATTAACTCTATTAGAAAATATAGAGATGCCTTATCCCCCCCCCCCATATCAAAAGTTTTTTTCCAACCTAGTATAAGGCAAAATAAACAAAATAAAATCAGTAAGGTAAGTGAATCATTTCGATGTCACAAAAGTATTTGACATCACCAATCATAAAGTTGTTCAATGTAAAATTATTTAAAAAATTCTTTTTCTAAACTTTTAAAATTAGTTGGAGAAACATTTGTTACTAAAACGTATAGGAAGAAAAAGAACAAACAACTTTTATCAACTATTTAATCATCTATATATTTTCTTTTTCTTAACCAATATTTTTCATCAAGCTACGATGCGAACTCTATTCATTTTTGACAAAGTTCAAATGGTATTATTATTATATTTATATATAATTATCGAATTATCGCCATGGGAATAAGCTATCCGCAGCCACCCAGAATTAGCACTGATCTTTTAAAGACAATTGCTGAAACTGTAGACATGTCAGTTATCACTCTTCCTGCATCTTTCACAGTGATTTTAACATAATCTCATGATAAGAATTATTTTCATTTTAAATGTGAAAATATTCTTCTAGTTCTATCTCTATGCAATCTGTCTTTTTTATTGAATACAATATTCTAATGTTTATTAGACTGAAAAAGAGCGTATTGTGGAAGAAATGCGCAAATTATCACCTAAACCCTATGAAAATCTTCTTTATGAAGATTATCCAGGTAAGAATGAATCAGCTGTCAATGCATTAGCTTGCAAAAATGTCACATCAAATGAAGCAAAGGCACAAACTGTAAAACAAGTGATTGAACAAATTCAGTCTCAAATAGATGAAGAAATAAACAAGGTAAATCTTTCTGCACGTGAACTTTTGAAAAAAGCAATCGAACAAGCAGTTGAAAAATCCTTCGACGCATTTGTTAAAAAGATCAAAAGTAGTGATACACAAACAAAAACAAAAACTTAATTAAACATATTCAGTCACATTTTATTATTTTAATCTTGAATAAATAAATATCTCTCCGAATGTTTACACGAAATCTATATCACAAAATTCACAACTATTTATATATTGATTCAAATTTTCAAGATTTATAGATCATTATCAAAAATCAAAAACGTACGACTTTGTTTTTTCAAATTCATCAATATAATTCTTCGTCTTTCATCACAAAGATATAATGATTATATTCTAATTTTAATTTGATACTAAATGTGATAAAGCACATTGTAGAAAATATTTAAGTTCATTAATTATCTATGAAAAAAACTTTATGAATATCGATAGATGTTCTTCGTTTTCTTTATCTGATAAACACAGATAATCGAAGTATAATTTATTTCTTTATTTGTATATAAAATTGAAAAAATAATTAAGTCTAAATCAAATTGACTTAATCAATAATTAAAGATAAACACGATGTGATATTTTTTCATAAAGTTATTTCCAATTAGAATAATGTATATGAAAATTTTCCTTTTCATCTGATCAACAACTCAATACACTTCAACTATAAAAGCAACTTTCTTTTACTATTAAACATCGTTAGAAATCTTGATGAATATTTCTAAATAATATTTGCTCGAGTTTATCTGATGATTAACTATTTGATCAACTTGCTGGATTTGCCAGAGATTATTTATTTAGCTACCAATTCGTCAGAACTAAACTAATACTGAACTTGTAAGGGTTTAGTCGACACTAATTTCGACATAGTTAAATATTACATGTTTTTAAATTAATTACTCAGTTTTTCGAAATATTAACTGATTAGAAAGATTATTTTTTATTCAGCAAAAGATGCTGATTCAATAGAATAATGTCGCTAATGTATGTTAAAATAAGAATGAAATTTATGAAAAAAATGAATGTAGTTATAAAAAATGATAGTTCATCATATTAATAGTTGGAAAGAAACTTTCAATCTTGAATTATTGTTCATGGTTTCCTTGACATCTTACATGTTTCACCAGCGACAGTCGTCTTGAGGCTCCTATATAGGAGGTGTATGTATAAAATAGTGAGTTAGTGACAGAATGAGAACATTGTGGAGGAGGGAAGAAATTATGTGATTACTTCATATTTATGAGCATTGGCAAGATCTTGTACTAATGGTGAATCAATGTCATTGTAGGAAAGATTTATTATGGTGAGTGTCTGAGAATGACATAAATAGTTGAGTGAATTATAGAATGTGGGGATGGGAAAGAGAAGAGTGATAGTGTTACTCTATTTTGTTGTAGAACATTGGAAAGATGTTCTGCTCCTTCAGACTCGATCCCATTCCTATAAATATTCAATACAGTGAGTGTCTGTGTAACAGAGTCAATGAATGAGCAAATAAGAAGTTGAAAAATGAATGAATATTGTTACTTTATTTAATTGTAAAGCATTAGCAAGGTGTTTTGCTCCTTCAGCACCGATCCGATTTTCTTCGAGTTCCAGTGTAGTGAGTGTCTATGTGAAATAGTAAATGAGTGAGATGATGAAAAAATTGGAGACAAGAGAACAATAATATTACTTCATTTTGCTGTAGAGCAATAGCAAGGTGTTTTGCTCCTTCAGCGCCGATTTCATTACTACCGAGTTTCAGTATACAGAGTGTTTGTATGAGATAGTAAATGAATGGTAAGACAAGAAAAGTTATATAGGAGAGATAATGTTACTGTATTTCGTTGTAGAGCATTGGCAAGATGCCCAGCTCCTAGACTTCCGATGCCGTTCGTACACTGAAAAAAAAGGTGTTTGTCGAAACCTTTAGAGTTTGGTAGAAGTTTAACATATTCCAAAGGTTATCGTATAATTATACGAAATCCAAAAAAGGTTTAGTAATATATATGGTTTTTTTATGAAACCTTTATAAGTTCCTGAAATTAAAAAAGGTTTGGTATAAAACCATATTTAGGCATTGGAGATCAAGAAAGTTTAGTATAGAACTCTTTATCAGTCTTGGAGCCAGAGATGGGCAGCTCCGACCTTCCCAGACTCCGGCTCCCACCTCAGAAAATGTTCATTTTTTTATCTTCTTTTAATGGATTTTCATAGGTCTTCAAGTAATAACAAATAAAAAAAAACTGATATAGTTGAGAACAGCTGAATAACAATTAAAAAATATCTAGTGTATAAGGTCAGAATTGCACTTGAGAAGTGTTAATTTCGCTAACATTTCTTTCGTGAGACATTCTCTGTGTCGTCGAATCACAAAATCACTTGTAGAAAACACGCTCTCAACAGGCGCTGACATTGCACATACACACAAAAGCCGAAGAGCAAGCAGACTGAGATATGAATAGATTTTTTCTTTTTTAAAAATAAGTGCACTATCCATTGACGCTTCTCTTGAGAAAAGAAGTATTTCTTCTTGTACTTGCTCGAGTACGCTCGATCTTGTTTTCTTCATCAATGGTTCTTCTGCTCTTGTGAAGGCGAAAAGAGGCTTTCTTTTTAAAGTGGTGTTGGTAGTGTTTGGAATGGCAGTACATGTTTCAAACGTAGTTTCACCCTTCTCCTGGCCTTCTGATCCATGTAACTGTAAAGCATAAATTTGTGATCAACTGTTTTTTTGTCACATAAACGAACTTTTGTTTCATCTTGTAATTTTGAATGCATAATCCACCGATCGCCAAACCGAACATCCAAGAATGTAGCCATAAGAAAGAGTGGATCTGCATAGAGTTCTGATGTTGAGCGAATCGTATTGTTAATACACTGTATATTTCAACGTAAATTGCTCCGATTCAAGATCGAAGTAAATTTCGAGCAAAGGTGGGGCAACTAGAGAAATTGAAGCCGTTTGGTCTGCTTGTGCTTTAGTGAAGGCTTCTGCAAACAGTGCAAACACAGACACAAATTCATTGAGAACAGCCATATCGCGTTGTGATAGAATCAATGAATCCTTCTTCAATTCTCTCAAGTAGTTGTTGAGTTTGTCAGATGGAATTTCAGTTGTTCTTACTACTGTATCATACTGACTGTTCCATCTAGTGATTCACGGCTATTGGTATACTAAAATTATCTTGCTCTAGCTTTTCTGCCATAGCTATACTTTTATGACTAAATATAAAAGAATAACAAAGGTGATAAAAACTCGTTAGTTTTCTGAACTGTGTGCATCATTCTTCACTGCATCCGTGTTTAGAGCTATCTTATTTTCACAGGAGCTGATATGGAAGAAGTTTCATGAAATCAAAAATTAAAAAAAACAGCGTTAAATACATCGTTTACAGGATTTTTATTTGGGTAAAATTCGAATGGAATTGAGAAACTGACTCTCGATTAGATTGAATACTAACATCGAAATTCAATTTTGACTGAATTTGTTTTTGTCGTTTATGTTGATATCTACGAGATAGTGTGACAGATATGAATCCTACCTAAACTTGGCTATACTTGACATTTTTGAAAGAGCTGCCTTGATGCATGAGCTTTCTTTGAAACCATCGGATACTACTAATTGTAAAGTATGAGTATAACATGGTAATCGAAGAAGTTCTTCAGTCACAAGTAAAATATCATAACAATGGTCAGTTTCATTAGAAATTGTCTCTCTGTCACTTACAAGCTCCTCCTCCTCATCTCATTCATCAGAATGCTCATCTGAAGATTCTTCAAAATAAGGTTCGAATCCCGACACGATAAGAGCACCAAAAGCTTTGATATTGTTGCTGGCATTATCTGTAATCAGTCGCATAACTTTTTCATATTCTTTCACTAATGTCTCACCAGTATGACTTCTTAAACAGAAAAATATGATATGTTTTTATGAATGTACTTGAGCAGTGATCTTATTTGCAAAACAAATAATAATAAAATGACATATATTATATTGATGTTAGAAGTGTGTAGTAAACAAAAAATGCCAATGCTTCACTATTTTTGTGTTAAATCATCAAATAATTAAAAAAATCAAACTTATGGATTAAATAAAGAACTGACAAAAATTCACTGTTCGTACGCGCAGTTAGAAACTACTTAAAATGACATTTCTTAATCTGACTCTTGAGCATCATATGATATCCTTCCTTCCTGAAAGTGATTGTTACTCAAAAAATTGCTTAAGAAATCTAGGTCTCATAACTGATTTTCATGTCAGTTTAATAGTTAATGTTTAATGTAGAAAAATGAAAATTTATGTCAGGTCTTCAACACGTAAGATAGAAAAAGAAAACTTGAGTACAAACTTTTTAAAACGTACATGAAAGATATTTGAATGCCAATAGATACGATTTGAATAGACATTGTTCAATTGGGTGAATCGTAATCCCATAGAAATATCGAATTTTTCTCTCAGGTCGTTCAACAGTGGACAGTGGTAATAAGAGGCCAATAATCAGATCATTAGTTACCATTTTAGACAGTTCCATCTGTCGTGGATGATTACTTGCATATTTTGTACTGCGAGGACTGTTCATAACATCTTTGATCGATGATTGTTTTGCTAGCATATTTCTTTCTTTCGCAGCCACTGCCTCTGTCCATGTATTATAAGCCTCAAGATGATGACGTTTCACATGACGCACAAAGTTGAAAGTTGAATCGCCACTCTTCTTTACCGTGGTTTTGCATAGTAAACACAAAGCCGATTTGTTTTCGATGCTGTAATTGATGAAGAATTGTGCCATGCAATTCGGTGCTAGTTTAGTATCATCGTACTGAATCGATTTCTTTTTGATAGTAGAATCAGAAACCATGTTTGGTTCGTCACTAACGACATCATCATCGATAATAATTGGTGTACAGTCAGATTGTCCGTTCAAATTGGATATCATTTTTGTCAAGTGGTGAATGAAAATGAAAAATATGTTAAATTTAGGATACGATCAAATAAATGACAGCCGGTTAATACCTAATAACGTATTTATGTGTAAGTAGCTTGTTTTCAATCAAAGGCGCGCACAAGTCTTTTTCGCTGAAGCATAGCTGCTGTTTATTTGAGACATTTAGACAAGAGATGGAATATATCTAAGTTATAATATAAAGAAAAAAAGGAAAAAACCCAGCGAAAACACTTGGAAAATATCCGATAGAAAGATAGAACGTAAGAGATAGGTATAGTTGATACATACATGTACACAAAGAGAATTAACATATATGGAAAATATCTATACTACAAATGTTACCCACTTTCTTAGTGTAAACAGAACGAAGAAAATTCGGAGCCAGGTCGGCTCCGGAGTCGGAGCTGCCCAGCTCTGTTGTTCAGTAAAAGAAAGTATTTAATATTCATCGTATAAATCAACAATGAAATGATAAAGACCATCTGTAAAAGTATCATTTTATTAACTGATAATTTTCATTGTTAAATTTTCACCATTCACCATATCTGTATTTTAGATGAATAAACAAAGTATAATCAAAATAAGATTCATATACTAGTCCGATTGCTGAGTTCTTGTTTGAAGTTTAAGTTATTGTAGTTACAATGATTCTATTACATACAACATTATAAGGAATATTCGACTTCCTGTGTACATTATCATCTAGTGAATAGAGATAATATAAAAGGATGTTTGTTCCAATTCCAGAAGGAAATTATTTAATAAATTGACTGACACCGAAGAATAGAAGTAAGGAAAAAGTGAATCTGAAAGGATCGAGTACGCATTTTCCATATACCATCAATGAACTTAATTGATTGAAGCTTTCTCCTCATAGACTTATGTATATATAATATATCAGGTAGATCAACGTAAAATTTCAATCGAAATATTTCTCGTTCAAATAATTCACTATTCCTTAGAAAGGATTTGATATATACAATCAACGATCAGCTGTTTCGAGTAAGGTCAAATATATAAAGAAAAAAGAATAAATGAGGTGATTTTTGTTCTTATCCTTGTCTACGTATTCATATTATAAGAGTTACAGACTTGAGACTTCATAGAGAATTGTATTGACATATTTTAATAAGTGTAATAAATTGGAACATTACTAATATTTTGTTTGACGAACATAAAGTTATTTATTTCTATTCAAGTAGAATTTAAACAAGCAACTATATACTATATGTTACGATTCTTTTCTATTGTGTTCATTTTCTATATTTTATTGATAGTTTATTACTAAAAATTAAATTGAGTCTAGTTATTGATAAATTTTTTTTTGCTTTGTTATTTAGTTTAAGATGTACATTGATGTGATGTTCCATAGCGAATAAGCTGTGATCTGTTATGTTCAACAAATATAGAGTTGATAATCATCAGTGAGTATCATGTCATTAATGAGTGGATACGAAGAAAAAATTGGCACCACTTGTCAACGCCAGTTGTGTACATGTATAAGGAAATGTAGTTGAAAGACGCCATGCACTATCTGAAAACCATGCATCAGCGATAAAGATAAATGCATCATCTGGAGTTTTTGTGATGCCATATGCACGTGGAAATGGTAATACATGTGATCGATTAAATGTGTATTGAAAAGGTGATTATTAAATTCATCAAAACTGTAGTGTTGATTAAAAGAATACCTACTGACGTACCATTGGAAAACCAAATAAGATGATTAGGACCATTTGCACTAGCAACACTAAAATTCATTTGTGTTACTAATGTTAAATTAGATGCTGAATAGACAAAAAGAGAATGAGGTGCAGGTGATCGGTTAAAACCCACATAGAATAAATTTTTATGATAAGTAATCGGCATTACATTTATAGAAAGCAATGATGTATTCAGCAATACTTCATTAATCAAGGCAGGATTTCGAATATCCAGCACATCTCCAACAGTACCCAACTGATTCAAATCCGTATTTAATGCGATACCCATGATTTGAGTAATATTGGTAATGCTCAATGTACTTGTATTACGTATGTGTTCAAATAGTCAAGTGAAATTTGAACAGCATGATGCGTCACGTTTAGTTATAAAAGATGGAAATAAATATATAATGACATAAGGCTGAAAAATTAACTCAAATGACGTTGATACATTAATGAATAATTGATATGTTTGATTCGATGAAAAATAATTAAAATCTCCTTTAAATGATGTATAACAGTGAAGAGCAGAACACATACATTGAGACCATGATGTTTGATTGATAAGTCAAACGATATGAGCACTATCTTGAGAATTTACAATTTGAGCTTGTTTAATGTGTCCTATTGTTATTGTATTACATAAAAAGATGCAGCAGAAGATGTGCAGTAATACTAATAAAAACATCCTTACAAATATAGTCCTCATCAGACTAAGAGTAAACGTTCTTGTTTTTTCAAGACATTATATATATATGAGTTAAAAATAAGTTTTTATTCTCTTATGATTATATTTATGACTTAGAGAATCAAAATTCATTTTATATTCTTTGTCTATGTATATACTAATTGACACTTTTTATATAAGAGTTCTTTCTCTTGATTATATTTTATTCGTTAGTATTCTAACGTGCACACACAACAGGAAACTAGAAGATAAGGAACTTTGACAAAATAGAACACTTAGACTTCAAATATGTTTTAAAGGATAAATGTTTGAGATAAAAAATGTTTATAGAATTTATTACATGACAAAAAAAATAACGTCCGCCAAGTTTATAAAAAGCGAAATAATAAAGAAATATAAGATGTCAAAAGGTTAAAAAAAACTTGAAGTAAATGTTCAAAATCTAACTCTATTAGTTCTTCAGGATATCCAAGATTGACAAATTTCGATTTCTGAATTTAGTTTATGGATCCAGATTTTATTAGACAGCGTTGTATACAAGAGTTATTTCAAAAAAAATGTGAATGTACATTTTTGAGAAAGTTTTATAGAAACAAATTAAAATGGTAGACCTTTCACTGGTGAAAAGAGAAGCTGAGAATCTATTAAAGAATATAGTATATTTTTTCTAATACATTTTCTAAAGTTTTTTCAATCAACTTTTTTTTAAAAGTGCTGCAAAATAATATCTTATAAAATACAAAAAAAAAA
>JAJEKB010020732.1:0-23805 GCA_022393335.1 Macrotrachela quadricornifera
ATTAAATTAAAAAATAACGAAAAACTGCATTTTATTTCATTTTTAAAAATAATGCATACTTTATTCTCAAGTTATTCATATTTCTATATTAATTTATTATTTAATTTATATATACTCTTCCTTTTTAATTGTAATATGTGTAAGTTATATTTAAATTAAATTTAAATTTATAAATTAGTATAATAAATATAACAAATAAGATGGAACAAAATTATGAAGAAAAATAAAATATATAAATAAAGTAATAATAATATGTAATGTATTAATCGATTAATATTGTAAGTATAAATAAAAATAAAATAAGATAAAATTAAAATTAAAATAATAATAATAATAATAATAATTCGTTTGACTTGTATAAGATAAATAATTAAATAATTATATATTGATTATGTTTATTAGTTTAGGTTAAAAAAGGAATTAGGTGAAGGTATTTAATTTTTTATATTATACAAGTAACGCTCGTCTGAAGACTCGCTCAGCTCTTTCTCGTAGAAATCGTGTCCGTAAACTACCATCATGCTATTCATTTATAAAATCGCAAAAAACCAAAGTCAGATTCAAGTTCCTCGACTTCAACTATCTTTGGCCAAATTTCATAAAAACAAATAGTTTTTGTTAAAAATTTATCGTTTGTTTAAAAAATTCAGGTTCAAAAAACTTTTAGAAAACAGGCTTGAGATTTGAATTCATCGTCCTCGACTACCTTTCGAACAACATTGATAAATTTTTTTTGTAAAGAAGTGGTCCTTTGTGTAAGAAAGTAATCCTCAAAAAAAATTTCAAGAAACTAACATCAGATTCGAGTTCCTCGACCTCAATTACTATTTGGTCAAGTTTTATAGGATAACATTAATAAAATGTTTTTTGATCTTGTGCGAACATACAATCAATCAATCAATGAATCAGACAATTTATGTTTGCAAGACTCTTCTCTACGAGAAAGAGTATAATATATCAAAATACATAGAAATACATTATATTACGTTAGATCACATTAAACCGTGCTAAAACAATTGGTAATGCGAAAAAGTACATTAAAATCCATTAAATGGCATTAAACCACATTAAAACATATAGAAATGCGTAAAGATACAAAAAAGCGCACCAAAACACATGGTTATATACTAAAGTAGAACCAAGAGACATTGAGACATGTCAAATTACATTGAAAACATGCTAGAGCACATATTAAAATTAAAAAATATGCTGAAAAGTATGGAATTACATTGAAACATGAAAATTCATTAAAATGCATTAACAAAACATTTGTTAACAAGAACCACTGCAGTAAACCGAACCCAATTAGAAGCATTGACTTCACAGAATATCAAAAAACACACCTATTACTCATTCGCTTAATAAAGAACTCAAATTCGAAAAGCCTTGCGTTATTTATTTTATATTTGAATATTTCTTTTTTTTCTCTTGAATTTTTCTTGTAATTTTTCTATTTTCTTAAAAATAATAAAAATACTTACAAAAAAATTAAATCTCTATATATTATTATACATAAAAATGAAAAATTTATGTTGACTTGCCAAATTTAAAGAAATGCACACTTTTTTAAATGTTTTGGATGAATAAGGCTTCACTAACAGGAACAAAGATATTTTGAGTAGTCGTAATCGTAACTGAACATTCATCTCTCTGCAATATGGTGCTTCAATGAAAAGAAATGCGAGTTATTCGAAAATATTCTATAGAATGTATTTTTTTATTTGTTTTACAGCATTGGAAGCGGTTCGATCATGTTCAACGGTGCTTACAAATCTCGCATCAACTTTAGCATTAACAACAAATATCACTTCAAGTGTCACCGTATCAGCTACGACTATTAGGTCATTTGCTTCAATGAATCTTTGTTTACAATAACTATTTCTTATTTACTGTTTTATATTCATTTATCAAACGAAGTGATTCTTACCTTTTTTTGTTAATAGCTTCTTGTAAAGTTATTGTAAATTATGATTATCATAATATTTCATTGATTAATGTTATTTTTAATCAAGCTGTTCAACTTATTTTTCTCATGAATAAACGTTCTCTTAAAGTATTTTCATCATTATCTTATTCTTATGATTATAGTACTTCAATTGTTAAATTTAGACATGTTTTCAGTAGAGTGCTACTTATCAGTTATTTCTTTCGCTTGATTCACATATACCAATGAGAAAAAAAGACCTAGGAGAACTGAAAATATGTTGGTAAAATCTTATCTTTAGTCTAATTTACTAACTATTGCTTGTTTGAAATTATTGATGATCGATAGTTAGAATAGCTTGCAAATTTAACAAATAATCGCTTATTGTAGTGTGTATGAGACATTTGGACAAGTTTGAATATAAGTTGTTTCAAATTTTGTTTTGATTTTGATCAAGAAACTACTGGACGTGGAATAATAATATACATGTATAATAACTTATTTATTATTCTAATCGTTCGAATCGATCATATATTCTAATGAACATATTGTCTTTATTTCACACGAAAAAGTTACCGATCTATAATGAAAAACTATATATTGAAGATTACTTCTCTAATATCAAAATTCGACATAAAGTAAAGATAGAATTAAAAATTGATTAGGAAACTAGTGAAATATTAATATTCATATCTAATTATATCTTGAATAAGGATTTCAGTTTCGATACATTTACTCTGCAACTTTGCTATATTGTCTAGAGTGATACTATCGAAGAGATTAAAACTGTGTGTTTTTGGTCATAAGATTTTGAAGAATTAACAGCAAATTTCTTCTTAAATGTTTTAAGCTGTATTCAAATTTTGCATTATTCTTTTTTCAAGCTATAAATAATTTCAACGAATAAGCATAGGTTATGTAGTTGAAAGCATATAAGCAAAGCATCATTTTTAATATGTTATGTAATTTAGTATGCATTAAAAGCAAATTCAAAGTAATTGTTTGATCAATTGTCATATTTGTTTATGGTATTTCAGATATGCAGCAGTCACATGTATTCAGTAAAATATCCACAGTATTTCGTCCGACATCGGTAATAACAAGATCTAATTTGCCATCCATATTGATATCTACTGCAACCATTGCCAACAGTATACTACGTCTATCTCCAGTCGAAAATGTCATATGTGCTAAAATCGTTCCATTACCTGCACCAAGTAGTATGTGTATATTGTATGCGTTACTACTGGTAAAAGCAATATCTGATTGATTATCATGATTAAAATCACCGATAACAACGGATTCACGAGAAGCATAGACTCCTGTAGAAAATATGGTTTCTGTTGGAAAAGTTCCATCACCATTACCAAACATAATAGCTATTTTGTCATTTTGAGAGCTGGCAATAACAAGATCTAAATGATTGTCGTTATTGATATCGCTTACTACAATTGAATTAGGAAAATTAATGATTCCAGTGGAATATATCGTGGGTTCTCGAAAGTGTTGATTGCCATCGTTAATTAGAATATAATACGTACCATTCTCAAATCCACCAACAGCGACTAGATCTAATTTACCGTCTCCATCGAAATCACCAGTAGCAATAGATGACAGAGCACCACAGTCTGTAGTACATAATTCAATTTGTGTGCTATAGAGCGCATACATGTCATTAAAACATACAACTATTTTCCACGTATATTCATCTAAAGTGACAATATCTAAATAGCCATCACTGTTATAATCATCAACAACGATTGACAATAAGTGCCTATTTCTGATTAAATCAAATGCTCCTGAATACCTAAAAGTTCCATTGCCATATCCCCGGAGCATTGTTACATAGCTAGAAATTCTGCTAATAACAACAAGATCTAAGAAACCATCTTTATCAAAATCATCGATCCCAACTGCTTTTGGACAAACGCCAGCAACGCCATACTTTTTGATTTCTTTAAAGCGACTAGCTGACGTTCCGAGCAAAACACCTACGTTTCTATTAATGCAATCAGTAAAAACGATATCTATATAACTATCATGATTGAAATCATGAACAACAATTGAATTCGGATATGAATTTGAACCGGTACTAAACGAAGTCATCAGCTGAAATGTCAATTGACAGTTTGGTACTAAAAAGAAGAGCATAATATTGATTTGTCTTTGGTATTTTAAATAAAAAAAAATTGACAGTATGAATATACATCATTTATCTTGTGCATTTTTAATGACAACGATAATTTCACTTTGAATTTCATCTTAGATCATATTTTTTTAAAAACATTTTGAGACAACTGAAAAAGAGATGTTCCTTGGATCATTATGAAACATCTGAAAGGAAACATGTTTATTTCAACTTTGCAGATAAATACAATATCTATTTCAGCATTTAGATCTTGACTTATAGTCACAGAGATTTAATCAATTTCATATAGATTTTAGATTATATTGTATTATCTAAGAATATGAAGAAATGATTCGATTTTTACGGACAAATTTGAAAGAATATAAAAATATTTTATTTAATATCAAACCAATATGTTTCATGGTAGGATTTCTACTTTTATGTATATTTTACTAAGACTATTTCAAAAGATAAATATGACATATAATCTGTTCGAGAATCTCAAAATAGACACATGATAGAATATATAATCAAACATAGAAATCAAATGGAAATGTTTGAGTAACAATTACAACCGAAAAAATCATAAGTTATTAGTTTTGACAAATCTTCAGCATTGATGAAGTCTAGTTTTTGGACTTCAAATTATCATAAATTAAGATAAGAAATAGAATTGTACTATACATACCTGATGAATCGATGACAGTTGCTGTCGAATTAGTTGAACTAATTGTTGGAATAATTGGTTTAATTTTTAACAACACTAGAAAAATTATCCAAGAAAAGGAAAATTAAATCTTTAGAGTTTTTATATTGTACAGTTAAAGACATATCATATAGTCTCTTTATGCTTTAAAAGCATTAACTTTAGTGACAGAACATGAACAAAACTAACATACTTGTTGATATAGTATAATTATTCAAATGTCGATTAAAATAAATTGATGTAATAATCATTGCCTCAATCATCAGTATTAGAACAATCACACCGGAAATAAAAAGACACATCAATGTAGAGAATGATTTTATTCTACAAAAGAATAATTTAGATTTTAATTGCAACAAAATCGAAGTTCTATACATATGTGTTGAAGTTGTGACTATCAATTGTGAATCTGCAATGACATTAGAAACATTAATCGGAGTCACTGTTATACTAACAGTCTCAACAACATTTCTTCGCTTTTTCCAATATTGATAGATTTTCATTATAAAATAAACTATATTTGGACACAACCATTTGAGAACGAACGATAGACCACTATAAACACTAAGAAAACTAATGATTGTTTCAAAAGAATTTAACTTTTGAATATAAGTATATGAACATGATATTGGTGAACATTGTTCAAAATATAATGAATATTGTTTTCTTACTGACCATTGTTCAATAAAAAGATTTTGTATGAGATTTCTTATAGTAGTATTAATTGAGAATCGACTATTGTTTTCAGATAAGATCGAATATGTATTTGTAGAATAATCTTGACCATTAATAATAGTGTAAATAAGTTGAATACAAGATAAATTATAAAAACATTCAAGAGTAGACAGAAGAAAAGATTCAGTGGGTGTACAACCCATTTTGAAACCTTGTAGTCGAATGTTATCAGATGAATTTAATTTAATAAATTCGGCTGATGTTGTACAATTTGAAGTAAATGCACATGAACAGTCATTATCATAAATCATTGGTCGAGTAAGTGCAGCAGACATACTTGATTGATACCAAGGAGCAATATATTCAAAATTCGTTCCATAAGCTGTTATAATAGCATTTCCATGACTTGTCGTTCGAAGCAAGGTAACAAGACGATCAAATACAATAGGAGCATATGATTGACTTTGATCGATAAGTGAATCAATTTCTGCATCAAATAGTTTTTCGGAAAGAAGTTTACCAGTAACAAAAGTTGATAAAAGTAGTTGATTGACAGAATTATTTGCTGTTTGAATCGAAAGTTTACATAATCCTGCAAGAAATTGAAGATGAGCAGATAAGAAACGACGATAATCTCGAAGAACATAAACAGATAGATCAGGAACAAGACCTGCTGTGATATTCTTTCGCCATTCATCTGTAATAAATGGACTAGAACAAACCTAAAATAAAATAAATATCAAAAGATAGAGACGGATTGTTCTACTTACTTCATGAAAAGAAGGTTCAATATTGATAAATGTATTGTAGAGTGATGAAACTGATGAACAAGGACATTGAAGTGTATTGCTATAGTCAATCAATAGTTGATTATAAATACCGAGAGATGGTTTTGAAATAGTTTTTGTCAAGATTTTTGGTTGAATTATAGTATAGAGACTGAAAATAATACAACTAATGATAAGTAAAATAAGATAGAGTCGTGTAGACCATTGACCAAGATACTTGGCTTTCACACGTTCGATATTACTTCCAAAAGTACGTATTGGAAATATATTGAGATTAATTAATGTAGTAAATAACCTTTTGATTAAGTTACGAAATACTTGTTTGATTCGATTGAAGAATGGTGGTCTATCTATGAAGAGAAAGATTAATCTTTTCTTTCTTTAATAATTTCAATTAAGAAAAGCCTTTTGATTTCGATAGTTGTCATGTTATTGTTTCGTGAGATAATCAAACTACAATACTAACCTTCTCGTTGTTGTTGTTGTTGAATCTTTGGTTTTAGTAAGTGATAGATAAAATTGATCAGTTGAGGTGTGATCAAACGTAAGGCCATAGTAAGAATACTTATTGTAGACACTACTTTGATGATTATTTCAATAAAATTAAATGTATGTACTTTGTCAGAATAAGTACAATAAATTGGTGCACAACCATTATAATAACGATCGAATGAAGAGAAATTATTCCATTGTTCGATCATCATTTGTGTAATTATAGTTGAAAATAAAGCATCAGGAGGAAAACGACTAATCTTTTCGTCGTAAATAAGAGGACGAGCTTCTATCCATGGTATAGTAGCTATATGTAGAACTTCAAATGCATAACGAAGTCTGCTATATTGTACTTGTATGCAAGAATCCATGTGATAACATTTAAGTGTCGAAAGCATCAAGGAGTCAATAGGAAAACATCCTTTAACCATTCCAGAATTTGGAATACCGTATACAAAAGACATGCCAGTACAATTAGGATTAGTAGCACAGATGCAAGGAGCGATTCCGGGATTTGTGTCCGATGGACTAGTAAGATTGAATCTTAACTAGAAGTAAAATAGATCATTTTATTTTTTTCTAACAATGAAATTTGTGGTAAATTTTTCAAATATTTTATGTCATACAAACAGAAATTTGGATCTTTTGAGTGAATGTGCTTACTTGAAATGGTGCTTGATCATTAACTTCAACTGTGGTATTGCGACGAGTTATACGTGCATTGGATGATTGTGTAAAAGGCTGATCTATTTGAGTGAAGAGATGTACCATATCGACAAGAAGACGAAAATTAATGATTAATGAATGAGTAAATTGATCGAAAGTTGTATTTATTTGAGCATAAAAATCAGTTTCGGTGAGTACATCTGATGATATAATTGACTGCACGTAAAAGCGATTGATTGCATCATTCAATGTTTTATTAGATAATTGGCAAAGGCCAGATAGTAGCCGAAAATGGATAGCTCTAAAGGTATTTATCCAATCAAGAACGCCAGGACTTGCAGTATAAGTATTTATGTCTTCAGAAATAGATGTCAATAAAACCCAGATTTCAGTGACATAATCACTTGAGCACACTCGATGTAAAACTGGTGAGAACGACATAAATCTACCATAAGGTATTGTCACATTGGCGCAAGGACAATTTAGTGTATTTGAATATAAATCTTTCAGATATTGATAGTCGGATAATGATGGTCTTGAGACAGTCCTTTGAATCATTTGAGTACTCATCGAAGTATAGATAAGCAGAATAAAAATCGAACCTTAAAATGATGTAAAACGAAACTAGGAAAGAATGTGACTAGAGATATTCGATAAATAAACTCTTTTCAATCCGACTTTTAGTTGGATCTGGTATGCTCTAATCATATCTTAAAATTATTCGAACGGCGATTAATGAATCATATCATACCTGCAAATAAGAATAGATACGTGCGTGTCATAACACGTTGCTTGACAACATCGTTTGGTGTCCGGTTATTCACTGATTTGAATACATTCAATTGCTTCATCCATTGAGTAAAATTTCGAATACATGCCATAAGATGTACTAAGAAAAAAAAAACAAACAAAATATCAAGAAGATTAGAATAAACTCTTCCTAAGATTTGTTAGTTCATACTATTCGTAATGTTATTTCTCCTGAAACGACCTTTAATTTTTGAAAAAATTTTGACTAAGAAAATTGCGATCAGACGTAAGATCATTGTAATACCGCCATATAAACTGAGTAATAAAGCGATCGAAGAGGTAATATTCATGTGATCTAATTTTGTATATGTGCATGAAGAAGAAGCACATGCAATAAAATATTTAGAATAATTTATCTGTGTTGACCATTTTTCAATGAATAAGTTGTTCAAACTATCTTCAACAGTTTTATTTAACCGATCAGAAGATGGCAGACCATTGATCCAATCTAAATTTATCTAGACGAAAAGAGTTCTTAAATGTAAATGACACGGTATATAATGATACATACTTGAGTGAGTGTTGGAAAATAATCGGGAAGGATTTCAAGACAAGTGGAATCGTAAAGACAATCAAGGGTGCTTGTGAGAAGAGCATCAAGTGGTGTACAACCTCCAAAGAATCCATTTACCATTGCAGAAGGTATAGGTACAAATCCGAACGGATTAAGAGGCCAATATCTATTGTTAGTCGCACTTTCATAAAGCGGTAATTCATAATAACCAGCTTCTGTTGTAAAATTTTGTAAAAAACAGTATTCACCTATAGAATTACCTGATTTATGTATGCATCTACATTAGAACTTCGCAGGATGGAACAGAACGAGACGTCTTTTTGGTCGTCCCGCGAGGAGTATACAGTTGGATCTGAAAACTGCTCGTTAGATCTCATTCAAATCAACTGAACATTTGCTATGCAAACAACTATACTTTCATTTCAGAGACAGTTTTGATGCTCTACAAAAATTTTGAAATTGCTAAAAATATCTGTGGAGTATCTTTCGAAGTGTCTATGACAAGAGTTTTAATTCAATCGAACAAAATTTGTTGACAATCTTGTTTTCGGATAAATATATTCCTGTGGATATCACTGAAAAGACTAGTGAGAGATGATTCGAATCAAAAGTTTATGTTAAATGTTCTTAAAGAATTGCTAAGATTTGTTGGTTCTAGTTGTCAAAAATAGTTGAATTCTAAGAGAGAAACTTTATGATACTAGTACATACCGAACCGATTGTCCACAGATTTTCTATCGAGATATTTCGTTGAAGTCATATATGCTGAGTCGCTCAATATCAATATTCTAACATTAGAATTGAGAGCCGAATTTAAAGAATTTGAAAAAGTTGTTATTTGTATAAACTGTAATGGTGAGATAATTTGAAAATACAGATTAGTTTGACTGATACGAACATTTTCATCAACATAAGATTGAACTTCATTTTCTTGTAGGAGTTCAACTGTTACCAGTTGATTTTTATTGAAATCAACGATGCCTTCAGAAACTGTTTTTTGACTGATTGAGCAGAGAGCAGCAAGAAGCTGAAACTTAAATGTAAAACGAGATAGTCTGTATATATTTTCCTGAAACACAGTTCAAATGATTTACTTGAGCATTAGCTGACATGCGAAAATCCATCACTAAATATCCACTTGCATTGACAAGATAGAGTGCTCGAATCCATTCTTCATTTAAAAAAACACTTGAACACACTGGATGGTAAGAAATGTTAATGGTTACAAATATATCATAAGGTACAGTAATATTTGTGCATGGACATGAAAGTGTATTGCCATGTTCTTGAGAAAGTTGAGCAAAAATATCTGGAGTAATATTTTCAATCGTAACTATCTCAATTTGTGGTTCGATTAGCTTGATGAAGAAGACAATATAAATAATAACTACAAATAAAAACAAAAAATATTATGAAAAAGTGCGAGGACTTATAGATAATTATATATTATTTTCTCTCTTTCAAAAAAAAACATATGTTAAATCTATACTTACTAATGAACAGAGGAATATACAATCGAGTGGCATATCTTTGATGTTTGACAATTAATTCTTGATCTTCTATTTTATCATTTTCATCATCAACATAATCATTATCATCGGGAATAAAAGTATTGTAGTTCTGAATTTTTTTATTGAGCAATTGTAGTAATTTTTTGACTTTCATCTTCTTTGACTTGCCGCTGCAGTTTATTCGAAACAAAACGATCTATTCAGAGCAAGAGAGAACTATATCAGCAATGCATCGATATATTACCGAGTGGAATATTGTGAATATATGAGAATACTTTCTAGACGCCAGACACGTTCTGAAGAATCGTGTTGTTATTTATATAGAAGGTAGGTAAAGAAAAAAAAGCTTATTCATTATGTCTGATAAGTTAGTAGAATTCAGTGAAAAATTAAAATTTTGTATAATAAGTCTCTATCGAAGCGAATAGAAGAGTTGAAAAGAAAGCTTGTAATTATTTTCTAACAATGATATCTTGAAGTAGTTTATATCATGCACGGAACTAATTCATAAAGTGACTATTTATGGTTATTTTGTTTCTTATTTATATTCATTTTAGTATTTGATCATAGAACAATTTAGGTTTTTATCTATTCAAATACTATAGAAGTACGACTTGGATAAACCGAAGATTGTGTTCATGATTTTGATTTTCGCATTGTGATTAGTAGTACTAAGCACTATATTCATCCTACTATATTTTCTATGAATTATAAGTTATGTTTTGTAAACAATTCTGTCAATTTTACATGTATAAACTAACATTTCCAACAATCGCTTTTGAGGATATTGAAATCGACAAATGTATAAATTGTTTTATATTAGTTACTAGAAATATTTTGACAATTGTTATTACTACATTAACTATATCAATATTAATTTACACTAGAACAATTCAAAATAATACTCGTCAACTATTGTCTTGCAATGCATATTGTTAGATGACTAACTCTAGATCGTCGTATATATAACATAAAGAAGGAAAGAGAAGAAGGAAAGAAAAACAACTCTATAGACCAGAAATGCAAGTGAACAACATCTGAAGAGATGGTCAGAAGATAATATATCTTGCCGTTATTGTGTTAAGAAAACCAGCATTAATATAAAACTCGATCAGAAACGTTTTATTTTTTGATGGAAGAAAAGAAAAATCAAAACTGAATTGTTTAAGCACACAGATTTGATTGGTCTATTATGTAGATATTTGTTAGGTCTGCGTCAGAGTAATTTCGATGTATTCATCTCCGCTGGTTTGTGGATATCCTCGAATTCTAGTGACGGTAAAGACAGAATAGGGAATGATGAGCACTTCTCTCTCGTCCGGATATTTCGATAATTCATGAACATCGAGACCATTTCGTGGTTGTCGAATAATATAAGTACAAATCGCGCCCATTTTCACTGCCTGACCATGAATATTATTTCGTTGGAATCTTGCAACGAATACCTTTGCTTCGTTTTTGTCAGTTGTTGCCGAGAGAAATGATTTAGTCATGACTTTTGCACCTTCTTGATACTCTCGAAGATCATCGACAGTAAGACGCATACCACGATGTGCTTCGCCAACGAATCGATATTGATCAAAATAAGGATTGAATGCTAGAATACCCACATATAGCTGACGCTCTCTTTTACCCTCATCACACTCGCCGGCTAAATCATTGTTTAATCTTGTGTAAAAGCCTGTTTCAGCTGTGTATGCTTTGATTAGATATTTTGGATCTCTATTTCTCAGAGCCACATTGAAATATCCTAATAGTTCGTCATATTTTTCGACATCTCGAAAACGTATTTTAATATAATTATCGATGATTTGTCGAACAGATGACTCAAATTGTTGCGTACCCTGTTCTTGTAATGCTTCGACTTGCCTAGCTGACATAGCATTTGCATTCGGAGCGACTAGTAACCATTCGTATCTACCAGACTTCGCAACATAACGATTATTGTTAGGTATATGATCAAAGAGTTGTCGAATTTCGTTCGATACTGCTTCTTCATACGGTAAGCACTTATATCTGTTCGTAATACTTCGGCTCACACCCTTTTCCAAGAGGTATTTTACTACATCTCAATGTCCATGAAAACAAGCAACGTGAAGACCTGTGCTTCCGTTAGATTCGAGGTTATTCATTTCGTCAAGTGAGAGTGTTGGAAGAAATTGTTGAAGTCTGATTAGATCATTAACACAACAAGCGATGTAGTAAGTGGATAATGGAGCGACCTAAATATTAAAAAATCTTTCATTTTGAAATCACATATACAACATGAATACCTACCGGAGTATGTACAGGTATATTTATTACATTGTTCAATCTGATCAGATGAACGGCAGAATCATTGCTAATATTATAGGATGACACAGTTCGTTGATCATCGATTTCTTCATCGTTAATAACTAAAAGTTGTTCATCCACTGGAATACTTTCTTTATCTCGAATCTTCTTTTTCATTTCTTTGATTGTATCAAATGGATCTGACTAACAATCGAAAAAAATTAAACATCATTTACATTTTACACGAGTTACAGAAAAAACAAAATTACTTCAATCGTAAATCTCCCACCTTCTTCGGTTTTGATAGTGATTCTCTAGAAGAGCAAAAAGAATCGTTGTCAATGACGTCGACATATTATAGACTTGCTTACCGAAACATTATTTGTGTTCGTATCGTATGAATTAAAACCCGCCGAAAATAGATAAATAGTCGAATTATTATCGATGCCAATGTCTGAAAGAGAAAAATTGTCGTCGAGCTCAAGATCCTGAACGACTAATATCTGTTCATTGGGAAAAATCATTGTTGTCTTGTAAATCTTCTCCTTGACATCTCTGATCGTAATCGATGATCCAATCTGAAAATAATCAAACAAAATTTTATATTTTATACAGTTCGAAAGAACAAATTGCTTACGTTGATCAAAATGTTCTCGCCGTTTTCAGTTCTAATAATCATCTGCGAGAATGAGAGGTAGGAAGCTTTGATTGAGAGTCAGCACAAAACCTAAATTAAAATAGCCATCAATTCTCAGTCGACTACTACCTCTTCGCCCTCTTTCTCTCAAGACATCATGAAAACTATTAGATTTAATACACCAACATATGAATACTAAACTCTCATGATGGTGAAAAACAAATGCACATAAATAAATATTTATGGTCATTTAAATGACAACGTGCAAGACGCTTGCACCGTACCTCTCGATAACAACATTATTCTACTTGAAAGAAAAAAGATTGAAGTTTCTCGTGATATTTTTTTAACAGAATAGAAAAAAACATCTACCTTCTCATTGTGCAGTCTACACACAAACTCGCAAACATTACTTTTCTTTCAGCATGTAAGAAATGAATTAAATTCTATGAAAATCTTCTCATTCGATCTTTATTTTTCATACATATTAGAGAGAATTGTCATCGATAATTCCGTCACATCTGCAAGCGAACAACATGATGCCGCTTTCATTGATAAAAATACGCCAATCGTAGAAGAACAACAATTCATATTGGTTTCTCAACCTAATTGAATTTGTTAATGTGTTCATTCAAGTTCCAAAGTTTAATAATACTATTCAAAGCAACTTTCGGAATATGTTGTGTGATACTCGAAATCGTCATCTTGTTTATTCTCGATCATTCATAAGGAAAAAGAAAATCTCTCAACAATGAATTCGATTGTTCTCTTTTTCCAGTTGTAAGTTTATTTTGTATGAAAAATCGTTAATATCTGTTTCGAAACGAAATATACAAAAAAAAATGAAATATTTTCATTTACTGAATCTTATGTGAGAACATCAGCGATATGTTTGGCTTCTTCATCACCGATTCTATTACCAATAAGAATCAAATTATTCAGTGTCTATGCAATAAATTCAAATGAATATATAAAAAAAAAACAATGATAAAAACATTCATTTTGTTTATTTGTAGATCATCAGCTAGATATCGTGCTTCTTCCGAACTCATACTCTGTGTTTGAAAATATAGCTCAGTGCCAATCTATGTAAAAAAAGATATAGACTCAACGCATGAAATTCAGATTCTCGTGCTTGCTTGATCTAACGTCGGATCAATCAGTTCATTTGGTAATCGCCTAATTAATCGATATTTATCATCTTTTTAAGTGATTTCAATTCTTGTTTTTGCATCCATCGATGGCACACTCACTAGTATTGTATAAATCCAAATAGTATCAGACAATTCCAACACAAAAGCACACGACACAAAGCAATGTACTTCATGAATCCAAAAATGATCCCGAAATGGAGCCATAATTGATTGAAGACTTGTAAAATTCTCTTGAGAAGAACTCCATTTCATGATGGAAAATTCAAATTTTTTCAATTTTGGTAATTTCATTCGTATCATCTGTTCCCAATACTTGCCGTCAAACATGGAATCTAATTTTCCTCTACGTGATATCAATTTAAGATGCTTAAGTGAAGATATTAGCGAAAGTAATAATTCGAAATCTTCTATTGAAGATTTGAAGTTATTAATAGTCAAAGATTTTAATGAGACATGAATCGGTGTTAACACTTTATCCACCAGTACACTTGTGCATGACTAATGTTCGTAAATCGAGTAATTGTTGCAGAATGAGAAGATAGTCACTATAAGTACAATTAGAAAGCAACAGGTTTTAAAATTTATATCGATCTGGCCAGGAAATTTGCTTTGCCATATAATGCATATTAAGGAGAACGAAGGATAAAGCATTTTATCGGATTTTTCAACTAAGAACTTAATGTTGATAAAAACCTCAAATGTAGTCTTAGTTTGACTGATACTAACCTCAAATAAGGAAAAACTTACCTTTTTCTTTTTAAAAAAACGAATAATTGTCACTACCCTTTTGATCATGATATAGACGTATCTTGCTTTGGACAAAACCGTTTCTCTTCAAATTTGTGGTGATAGTAGCTCAGATTAAGACAAAGTTTGATCTTGCAACAATGTTCGGCTGTGGAGATACGACTGTTTTACTGGAATTCACTATTTACGAGAAGTCAAATTTTTGTGAAAAAATACGAATGTCTTTATTTTCCTTATATTCTTACAATGCTTCGGAGAGTAGCAAAAACTTTTCAGACAAGGATAAAAATATAGAGCATTCGGCGCTCTATCCAACTGCATATAACACAATTTTTTTATACTATACAGTCTAGAAAACGATGACACCTTTGAAAACCATATGAAACAAAATTTTTCCTATGTTTACATTAATTAAACAAACACATATTTTCCCTATAATTCCACTTCAACAAGATATATTGAAATAAATACATATATATATATATATAAATTAGTATACATCTACTATTTTATCATTCTATTTAAAATGATTATTAGACTAGTGACGAAAAATTCAATACGGCTTGTCTGGAAAAATACTCATGGGTCGATTTGTGGTCTTATGCGCTCCGGTCCTTTGAGAACAAAAACAATGCAATTATTACTGGATCACTCGTTATATTTATTGTGTAGAAGAAAAAGAACAACAGCTAGATGTTACAAACTGAAGTAAATGTCTTTTTTATTTAAACGAAATTGGAGATACACTATCAAACGATTTCGTGAAAGTGGACCTCATCGAGTTTGAAATTTGAAAATGGATTGTAGCCATCACAGCTAGGTACCACTTGCATTGAACTTCCCAGCCAATTACGAATACACCATTCTTCTTGTTTGCCGGTCTTCGGATCGACGTCTTCCATAAACGAGAGTCTTTGTGGTTTATTCTTGTCAAACTTGAAACGAGCCACACTAGGATTATCAGGTTCACATTCGTCACTGGCGGTCAACACCTTGTACGTGATGCGAACGACTGAAATAAATAAAACAAGTGAGCAGTGTTACATATTCGAGTCTAACAGCATCTCAACTACTTTCTTTACTTCAAGCCACATTATATGTATGGATGCACCAATTGCAATTTTTAGAATTGATCGGAATTGATTACTGTGGGGGCGGATTGATTTCCTCCCTATCATATTTTTGAGTTTTTATCACTAAAGTTCTTTTATTTTTTGACCTGCTATATATCGTGAGAAAGTCCAGAATACGCTGCATCCTTTGGTGTGTTTAGTTTGAACATCAAATACAATTTGAAGTATAAAAAATGTATTAGAAGAAAATCTAACATTTTTTTTATACTACAAAAATAGGTGTCCATAATGTTGCAATATACTTTATTTCGGACATATTTCAGCTTAGGTAAATGATAGATTGTTACATTTTTTTTCAAAAGATGCCTCATGAAAAGCTCTTTAAAAAGGATATAATTAGAATCATTTTCGGCTATTCTAATCATTTTTCTTACACTCAAAAAAAACAACTTACATCACAGTATCAGTTTCCGTTATATTGAAAATGTTTGGAAAACATATCTGATACTCTATAGGAATTATACTAATACAACTTTTGTACAGCTTTCAACGGCGCATCTTTTAAAACAAAAGTCAATAATCGATCATTTTCTAAGGTTGTGATATATGCAAAACAAAAAGTGTCCTTAACATTTTCAATATGACAGAAATGGACGCTATCATGAAGGTTGTTCATTTTTGAATATAGGAAGAACCATTAAAACAGAGGAAAATGATTCTAATCATACTCTGTTTACAGAGCTTTTCATGGCGCATCTTTTGAAAAAAAATGCAACATTCTACCATTTACCTAACCTGAAATAAAGTATGTGACATTATTATGAACATCATGTAGTAAAAAAATGTTAGATTTTTTTCTAATACATTTTTTATACTCCAAATTGTATTTGATGCTCAAACTAAATACACCAAAAGATGCAGCGTATTCTGGGCTTTCTCACAATATATATCAGGTCAAAAAATAAAAGAACTATAGTGATAAAGACTCAAAAATACGAAGGAGGGGAATTCAATTGGCCCCTACAGTATATATAATATATATGTGATTTGTCTTTATTAATGAGACATAAGATACGACTGAAATTAGTTGAAGTTATTCTATTCGAATCTCTAACCAGATTCAAGTGATAATACCTTCGACTGATTTCAGTTACTTTTTTTATCAAAGATTTTACAGGGAATGTGATCTTTAAATACATACGAAGGAGAAATGATAAGAAAATAGAAGCAGCAATAGCAGCAGCAGCTGCAGGTGCAACACGAGAAGAAGCAAAAGAAAGAAAAAAGAGAAGAATCCAAATATGTATGACTGTATCAAATTGATATAAAAATATTCAAATAATCATAACTTTCAAATCAGTGAGATATTCGTACAGATGAAATTTGATTGTAGTAGTTCATTTTTTTTCGTACTTACGTCTGTGCATATGTTGAATATGTCAAAAGTTTAATATTGCATCATTTCTCAAATACTTATAAATGTGATTGTTGCAACATAATATTGCTCATCTGTTGAAAGAGGCTGTCGCCTCACAAGATACCAAAATCAAAACTAATCGAAAACATATATTATTTATCATTTATATCCTGTCGAATATAGAAAAAACAATACGATTAAGACATCTACTGTCTTTTCTTAGCAAGAAGCAAATGAATTGAATTGAAATTCAACCGACGATATTATCAATTGAATCATCTATATACTTCAAATAGCATTTAAAATGGTCAAATCCAGCCGTTCTGATTTTTGAATAAGAAAAGTTTAAAGCTTCCCGAAAATCAAATATTCATTGAAATTTTCCATTCAATGAGGATTGTTTTTTATGAACGTGGAAGATGTTCTTTTTGAGACGCAACTCATGCTCACCTCCTCGTGGTGTCTCCTGGGTAATGTTAACGGGCCTCTGCAAATGTACACGTACGCATATAAATAGAAACTTTATATGATTGATATGATAGTCATGTACAAAAATAGTTTTGTTGAATCTTTTGAATTGCCAAATGAAAAATATGTTGTCTGAAATTGATCACAGTAGAAAACTAGAGTGTCAAGAATCTTGTAATATAATGAAAAAGGATTATATAAAATGTTCTTGCAGTTTGCATAGCGAGAAATTAAACAACTAAAAGCTAAACTTGATTAACTAAAGCATTGAAAATAGAAAACACATGTATGAAATGATCTTTGAAGTTTTTCTGTATTTTTAAATAATCAAATATTATTAATTTCTTCAAAGAAAATGTCATGGGTTACGATGGAAAAATTTATTACTCGCACAGATGATGGATATAAAATTCATTATCATCCAACGGTAAGCAGAGGCGAATCTGATCTGAAAATAATAATAATTTACTTAAATTCTAATCTATTCCAAAGACTTCTTATTTAACAAATGAAAAAAATTCTTTTTATCTATATTTCTATCCTTTATAGAGGTACGATGCCTATCAATGGCGGAATAAAATACATCTCATTGAAAATAAAAAAGGCCAAGTATGTATATATATTTTAATGTTTATACATTTGCTTATACGTGTTTTCATCACTTCTTCTACTACTAAGCAGTATCTATTTTTATTGCTATCTTTGCCATTCTCGTGTCGGCCAATTTTCACCGATGCAGAAAAATTCGATGAAGAACATGGTCCTCGATATATTGCAATTTCCGAGGACTATAGAAATACGAAAAAGTATTTGTTCATCGTCGTGGATGTTTTTTTTAATAAAAAACTCTATATCTTTACCATTCTCTTTTGTAATTGTATATAACCGATGATAAAGATAAATATTGATAAAGCAGAAAGTGAATAGATTATGGGGAATTTTCCGGATTTTAAAAATTAGTCAGATTTTCTTACAGGTAAAGACAAGACATATTCATGGCTAAAAATACCCGACCGATTTAGGATCCATATAGATAATCTACTTATTATTTTTGTTCTTGTCTGATGATGTTCATTCTATATTTAGTCTTTCGTATCGAAAAAACCATACAATATTCGACTACTTATTTTTTTATGAATACTATAAAATATAGCTAATAAGCACGAACAACGATTCTAACAAAAAAAAATAGAAGAAAACCGGTCGTAGCAGCCCTTACCCGAATACTCTATCCGGTTTCAAAAGATATCAATATCAAAACAATTTGTTAGTATCTCAGAAACATAGATGCGACGGATACAATTCAGGACAAAGCCATCTGATGATACCCTTGAGCAAGATCGAAACCAGTCACAAACAACTCTCAATCTACAACCATATTGTATTTCATGTATAAAATTGACATCGAAAATACAGTAGATTTCAACACTACTGTAATTTCATACTCCTACTTTAAAAGTAATTCGTGCAGTGATAAGAGTTAAGTTGTTGTTTCCTAACCACTGTTTCTTATAATATACATTAGTCTTTAATAGATCGTCGCATATGCAGCAATATGTAACAGTAGAGTGAATCTCGAATAGTTCCAAGACAGAATATCCGTCTGGAAATTGGAAGGTATGGGTTCGATTCCCATTCTGCTTTAATGATTCTTTGGATTTAGTCATACGTGCTAAATCAAGCATATCAAGTGGATGTATTTAAGCTAATCGTATGAAATAGAAACACTTGTAGACAAGTAAAATGATTATAGAAGGTTCTACGGAACCCATTTATATATGCTTTCTATTTTAACTAATTAATTTAAAATCTAAACTCACACGCTCACACCCTCACACCCTCTATAAATATTCGAATTACTAGTGATTACGAACTCGTGAATCTTTTTCAGTACTGGAAAGGATAAAAAACACCATGATTCCATATACAACTACTGCAAGATGGCCGTAGAGGCAAGAGATCAACCTTTTGTTGAGGATTATGTGCACATGATGCAGATGCATTGTAACTCATGAAACATTTGGAAAAGAATTCCACAACAAAAGAAGCTATAAATGGGTATGCACATGCAAGGTTTTGAAACGTTCTGAATAACCCACTTCGAACACAAAATATTGAAATCTCAGATAAAGCCTGTATGCGTATCCAAAATTGACATTTTCGTGTTCTCAAATAATGTCAATGTTGAGGCCGATTACAAATACGAATGTCTCTCTTCGATGAAATCTACTTCCATTCTCACCTGCATACTCATATCGTCATAATGGTTTTCGAAAGCACTACCGAACAAAATCTGTTCGATAGTTATTTACATGCTCCTAAACGTTTCTTTGACCGATAGCAACCAATTTATCGCGATGTCAAAAGACTTCCATTTTCGTCATCATCAATTCCAGATCACAACGACGATTTCAAATAGATCATGTACCTTTTCTCGGTTGGATCGATCTCAACTTTCTTCACGCACAGTGGGATACAAACAGCCAACAGGAATTCCTGTTCGCCTGGGATACACGAAACAGCAGAGATGTCGCTCCCATAGACAGGCATACCAGCAGATAGAGTGATAATGCATAGTGTATTGCCAGCAAACATCTCGGCCACAGCTCGACTTTTCGTCGTGGATGTAAATGCTGGCCAAACGATTTCGGTATCCACTGCTTCTTGGTACTTGTTGATCATGTCAGCTGTGAGACTCATGCCGCGATAAAGGATCAACTCTTCGTTTAATGACTGTATGTAACTCAGCCAGGAGTTGACTAGGTAACAGAATGGCCCCAGGGTGTTGATTTTACTCATATCGTTGTTTTGAAGTGTTCTGTTCATCAACTTGTAAAGAAAAGTGTTTTTGGAATATAGTTTAACAGCACACTCTCTCAGTTTTCGCCGATCGGCGCCACACTGCATCAACTCTTCAGCCATCTCTTGAGCAGCGGTCTCTTGATTGCATAGGTTGCCTTCTTCGATAATACCTACGTGTGATAGATAAATGAATGTGAGTTTCTGAATGCAAGCGAAGTTTGCGCACGTTTTTACCTTGAGCGGCAAGTCTTGCTATTTCCGCAGTTTTGTCGAGCCAATTAATGTTTCGAGCATACCACTCTGTCCAAAATTCACAAAGATAACTTGGATCAGTTGAAAATGATTTAACTGCCTGTATTGGAGATGAAAATCTTCCCTCTCTCGCTTCATGATTTCGACTGTCCATAACGAATGAGGTTTTTGTGTCGTGAGGATGATATCTATGGCGTAGCTGATGACGAAATTCTATCACAACATCGTTGTTTTATAAGTTGTGCGATGCAAAGGCCATGCTGTGAATCATCTCGACTTGCCTGTTTGAAGAAAAAGCGAAGGAGAAAATAAATATTGTCTTTGTTCTTATCTTACATTTTTCTCAGGATATAACTTAAAACTGCTCGAGTGACGACCTCTTGTTGACGACCAGAATTATTTGAATGCTAAACGTCTCTGTTAAATTGCTGAGAGTGCTTGATTTTGATTTACAGTCGTCGCCTGATGAACTTCATGCCGTTGATCAACCCCGTCAATGTTCGTTATTGTAATAGTATTTTTCTCTGATGATCATAAAAGAATTATTTAGTCATTTCTGTTAATAAATTGATATCTGAAACAACCACAATATTTTCTGATTGACACTAGTGAGTTTTTCCATCTATAAGATCGATGGGATATTATGCTGCCTTTTTCATAACCAAAGTGTGTAGAACTAAGTCAGATTGATGTACAGTTGAAAAATATCGAGACGATCTTCTGACGAAACTTCCTCTCTTCAGGCCACAGGTGTCAAAACCGATTCCTCAAAAACCGACTGTCTACTCAGGTCGATTACGCACGGCCGTAAACGGTTGTATAATAATATTTTACGACAAAAAACGAAGGCTCTTTACAGTAATCGTTTACGACAGTCATATACGACGTTTTACGGTATGTTACGCTCACCATAAAGAGTCGTGCACGATAAAGAACTGCATTCATCAACCCTTATAGTGCCGGGCTCTTTTGAAATTTTCTTGCAACTGTTCCTTCAACTCAAGTTACCTATAGTAGTTTTAGATCATTCCACGAAAAGTACAGCTATCGATTAGATGTGGTCTTTTCGTTCTTGTTTTATATCTCTATTCTATTATTCACTTAGTAAGTGCATTTTTCAGTCACGTGTACTCGTATGTGCCGACTTTGTACTTAAATTTACTTAATTTTGATCAACATAGATGATCAAGTATCGAATGGCAACATCCAAATGATCAATTATAACCAAGATTCCTTATTCGATCAACATAGAAGATCTGAACAACTACAGAAAAAAATGGATATTCCAGATACGACTATTCCAACATTAACCAGCAAACAAAACCGAATAAACTCCACCACAATTTCCCGTCAAAAAACATCTAAACGAGATTATGAACTTCTTCTATTGATTTTGGAAGCTGTTAATCTCACTCGAGTAGCTCTAAAATAAATTTTTAGTAAAAAAGTTCCTGATTTAAAATGCAATAACATTGTGTTTAAGGTGGAACCTCCCTCCCTCCGAAGCCTATCTTCTAAACGATAGGAGAGAGTTCGATGAAAATTTGAAGGAATAGAAAAGCTAATGTAGTTAGCATCTGATTAAGATTTGAACCAATCAATTTTTATAATTGAAAAGTTATACTCAACTTACTCATGAAAAGGGGCTTTTGGCACGAAACATTTTTCAGAGACGCGGTAGAACTGAAAATGTTGAACTTTGTTTCAAAATGAAGACAAATCTTTTATCTAGAAATTGCCGGAACAGGTTTTTGAAATTCGTTTTTGTTGCAGTGTAGTCACGATTTCAATTTGAGAATCGCGAAAACTGTTTTTAGCTCTTTCAAAGATTTTCATATATCTCAATAACAGATACATATTTCAAAAATCTGTCCCTGCACTTTATAGAAAAAAGTTTGATCTTTCGAATAAAAAAAAACAGTAATGTGCATTGAGCGATGGATCGGGAAAATGTCTCGTAATGGTCAGAAAACAAGAAAAAAGTGAAGCTGAAAAAAGAGGGGCCTCCAAGGACTGAGAATTAGGAATTCTTTCAGTCACCTACAATTCAAGCTAAAACACATCATTGTCCATGAGAACTGGGAACTGACACACAAACCCTTCACAATTCCTGCTCAATTCCTCCATCATTATCTAACATATTTTTTCTACGAACAAATCAAACCTCAATCCCTATACATACACACTATTCGATTCCTACATCCCTATGAGAGAAAATGATCTAAGAACAATACCGATCAGAGGAATTGAGGAACTGAACAGAACTGATGCACAATTCCTTCCATAGGAACTGACATCATGTTCATCCAACCAGTGCTCCAACACAGTCATTTCATTCATAGAATGATATGCAAACTATAATATAACTGTACACTCACACTCATTGAACATACCATTCGCTGAAGTAACTTACTTAAATAGAACTTTGAACAATTCCACTGATAGTTCGTAGGTATTGAGGTCAATTACTTGAAGGTATCTAGTAGCAGGGTTTCTAATAGCAATCTAAAGCATAATGTACCGTACCATCTGTTTTCTTAAAGCAGAGTGTACGTGTACACTTTATTTTTAAATGCTAAGTGTACCAAAGTGTACCCAAACAAAAACTCATTCACTAGAAAATCATGAAAAAAAAATCAAGTTCACATTCATATTCACATGTTTATTTCAACCCAACGGGTGGGTCATATTGAATTGCACTAAATCTTTATGTATTTTTTTTCCTAGTTTGAAAGTATTTAAAAAATTCTCTTTTACACTAGAAGAT
>JAJEKB010020732.1:24205-35799 GCA_022393335.1 Macrotrachela quadricornifera
GCCAGGTGAGGGTGTCACGTGGTCTTGACCAGTGGGCATCTCGCCAGATGAGGGTGTCACGTGATCTTGACCAGTGGGCATCTCGCCAGGTGCGGTTGTCATGAAGTCTTGAATAGTTGAATAATTGAATAATTGAAGTCTTCAACTATTCAACAATTGAATAGTTGAATAATTGAATAATTGAAACTTCAACTATTCAATTATTGAATAGTTGAATAATTGAATAATTGAAACTTCAACTATTCAATTATTGAATAGTTGAATAATTGAAGCAATAGTTGAATAGTTGAATTCAACTTTCAAGTTTTACACTACTGAATTATCTATATTCAATTTAATTTCATAATTTTTATATTAAAATTATTGTTAATAGTTTAAGAAAACAAAAAAAAATAATAATTGAATACGAATCAGTTATATAAAACATTGAAAAATTCTCTAATCATATAACACATAAATGTAAAATAATTAACATATATATATAATGATAGAGAATTTTAATTTCTATCAGAATATACAATTGATTTTACAATATGATCATTTAATAATGATTAAAAATTTTTCAAATTAGTTTTAATGATAAAGAAAATAAAATTGTTGGAATCTCGATATGAAAAGTATCTTCATTGTATTTAATTATTTTTTTGTTAGACATAACTAACATGTGTTTCTATTTTATATTTAACATTGAATTTATGTATAAATTAGATAAATTGAATGAAATTTATTAGAATAATTTATAAAAAGATTTGTAAATCAACGGGAAAACTTTTGTTTTTATTTTATTATTCTTCAAATAAAATGTTTTCTCTCAATCATACTCGAACAATGTATTGAAATAAGATTTATTTTTCTATAGAAAAAAATGTCGAAATGTTACATGAATAAATTAAAAAAATAACAATTATCTAACATTATAACTTCATAGGCTAAATAACAATATTGTGACTTATTACTCCGTTTGTTAGCTAGTGATACATTATGCCAAATAGAGAATCAGATGATATCTAATCCATATTTATATATGATTTAAGCGTATACTTCCACTTTTATGTAGTGAAGATAAAGATGTTTTTCATTATGATATTTGAATTTAATTTGATTATGATAAAATATTTGTTATATTGATGCACATTAAAATTCCTATGCACAAATATGACATTGATTAATATATTTGTCTCATATATAATATTTTCTTGTTTTCTAATTGAAGTAATTATTTCAATTTTAATTGATAATTTCTATTTAATTGATTTTAATGAGACATATAAAAGATAAGCAGGTTTAAAGAGATTCAAACATGAAATCACCAATTTTCCATGTTTTTTTTTGATTTCTGGTCGTCAAAAACTATAGACTTACTATTATGCTAAACTCTTTCAAACATAGTTGAGTTGAAACTTCTATTTAAATGATGCTACCGTGAGATGGTGTAATTATTTAATCGATTTTAATCAATTATAAATAAAATCTGTTGAACTTAATTGTTATCCTACATAACACTGTAATTCATTAAAAACTTATTTGATTTTGATTTATGGCGTGAAGGCAAAGTTCGTAGCAGATATCTTGATTTAAGGATTTTTAGTTGAACATAATCGGACTCTATCAGGCTATTGATGTATCATCGAGATCCCTATGAATAAAATTGATCTCACTTAACCATCTGTTAAATAGATGAAGAAAATTATTGATCAATTACCGAGGCTTATAAAGAAAAATCTATTTTAGATGGTTGCTTATAGAATCAACTATATTGGATTTAATTTGTAATGAATTAATATAATTTTCAATAAATAACTCAATTTAATCGATTATTTTGATTTTTATTGAAATAATCTGTTTTAATCAATTTTTAGCGCATGAAATCCATCAAAATCAATTATTTCCTTAAATTTTATGGAAAACTGCCATATCTAGTGGGCTTTTAATTATCTTTTTTTCAAGAAAATAAATTTTAATCGTGTTTTGCTTGATTTTTTTTACATGAGTAGCCACTGTATATTTATTATTTGAAATATCAATTTAATGATAATATCATCATTTTATTGATTTATATAACTAGATTTATTGTTGAACATCTTTAACTTAAAAATTTTTTCTTAAAATTAAATATTGAAAAAATATTTTTACTAATGTAAATTGAAATAAATTAATTTTATTTCTTAAAGGTTTATTCATCCTTTAGATTTACTCGTGAGAGTTGCAATTCAGTGATGAATTTAAATATATTATCATTTCTTATTTCTTTATTTAAATATAATCTATTTAACATTTATCATTGCTATATGATTAAACTAATCATTTTTTTCCCATTGTTCAACACAATGATAAAATTGTGTATTTCACACAAAATACATGTAAAAAAGAATACGCTTATAAATAACATATATTATAAAGATTTTACAATAAACTTCTACCATATAATCACTTATGAAGAATAGTATTCCCAATCAGATACAATTATGTTGTCCCATCTTTTAAAAATACATATTTATAAAGCAAATCTGAACGTCATGTACATTATAACACATATATTCTCCTATCAGAAATAAACTGACCACCTTATTTTTCGCATAATTTTTCTATATATTATTGCCATTTGATGTCAAATTCATACCATAGATACATCTTTCATTACTTGAAGCATGCCCTTAGAATTGGTTGAGAAAAGTACAAATACATTTCATGCACTCATGTAACTTTATAAAGAAAATTGGCTGTGTTTCTCTTTTCGACACCATCAACGTTAGATATTTATATTAGGTTCCGTCAATGTTATTCTCACTGCTAAAAGTTTTTGGAATCGAATTATTCACAAACATGCTTAGAAAAAGCCTACAAAAGCGGAATTATTCACCAAAAGTTGATGTTGTTGAAAACACCAAAACAGCCAATTTTCTTTACAAAGCTACATGAATGCATGAAATGTATTTGTGCTTTTCTCAATCAATTCTCATTCGATACTACTGAAATTTTCAGCGTATGTTTTAAGTAATGAAAGATATATCTGTAGTATAAATTTGACATCAAATGGTAATAATATATAGAACAACTATGCGAAAAATAAGGTGTTCAATTCATTTTCACCAGGTGGATATATTGAATAATGAAATAAAACTATTTTTATCTTTCTATTCTGGATAAATAAATCATCTTAATTGTTTGTACTATTGAAAGATACATATTTGTGACTTAATTAACCATCTATTCGATTTAATATCAATAGAATTAATGTTTACAAATAAATTGAATCATATTCATAAATAATTAGACGACTGCATACTTTTCTTTTTTCCTTATTTATTTGAAATGAATGATAAACATTCATTAATTCATTCATTGCACCAATTAGACGACTGTGTATGACTCTACACATATATAAATACATCTGTTTTCTCATTTCGTTATCATTCAGGGCCCTATTCAAATATCAATAACAATCAAGTCAAGTCAATTCAATTCAAAGTAAGTTCTTTTATTCATTTTTTTCTTTTTAGATTTATTTCCGAAATATGTGTTCAACGACGATGTATACTAGGTTTATATTCCAAGGTGATTATTACTTTAATAATACAGAGAAACTCTCGTAATAAGCGAAATACAAACATGTCCGTGAAGGCCTGTTATACATGTACGTATGTACATGTATTGCCTTATTGGTCGGCTATGTCCATTGTGTTTCAATTATTACAGAGAGTTTCTCTGTACGCGCGCGCGAGAATGAGTAAAAAAGAAAGAAGCAATTCAAGTGAAAACGATTTTTTATTTATCAAATAATATTTCACAATTTCTTTCGTACAATTTCTATACTCTCTCGCACATCCTTAATATCAGGATGATTTGCAGGAAGAGTTTTTTGATCGATTTCAAGTGCTTTTTCGTGAAACGAAAGTGCTTTAGAATACTCTTCCATGTTGTCATACACCACACCCATGTTGTTGTAAGAAGTAGCCAAATCAGGATGATTCGCAGGAAGAGTTTTTTGTTCGATTTCAATTGCTTTTTCGTAAAACGAAAGTGCTTTAGAATACTCTTCCATGTTGTTATACACCGAACCGATGTTGTTGTAGGAAGTGGCCAATGAAGGATGATTTGCAGGAAGAGTTTTTTCACAAATTTCAAGATCTTTTTCGTAAAACGAAAGTGCTTTAGAATACTCTTCCATGTTGTCATACACCACACCCATGTTGTTGTAAGAAGTAGCCAAATCAGGATGATTCGCAGGAAGAGATGTTTGACGAATTTCAAGTGCTTTTTCGTAAAACGAAAGTGCTTTAGAATACTCTCCCATGTTGTCATACACCAAACCGATGTTATTGTAGGAAGTAGCCAAATCAGGATGATTTGCAGGAAGAATTTTTTGAAAGATTTCAAGATCTTTTTCGTAAAACGAAAGTGCTTTAGAATACTCTCCCATGTTGTAATACACCTCACCGATATTGTTGTAGGAAGTAGCCAAATCAGGATGATTTGCATGAAGAGTTTTTTGACGAATTTCAAGTGCTTTTTCATAGAACGAAAGTGCTTTCGAATTCTCTCCTATGTTTTTATACACCGCACCGATGTTGTTGTAAGAAGTAGCCAGTGAAGGATGATTTGCAGGAAGAGATGTTTGACGAATTTCAAGTGCCTTTTCGAAAAACGAAAGTGCCTTCGGATACTCTCCCATGTTGTCATACACCACACCCATGTTGTTGTAGGAAGTAGCCAATAAAGGATGATTTACAGGAAGCGTTTTTTGATAAATTTCAAGTGCTTTTTCATAAAATGAAAGTGCTTTCGAATACTCTCCTATGTTTTTATACACCGAACCGATGTTGTTGTAGGAAGTAGCCAAATCAGGATGATTTACAGGAAGAGTTTTTTGACGAATTTCAAGTGCTTTTTCGTAAAACGAAAGTGCTTTAGAATACTCTCCCATGTTGTCATACACCATACCAATGTTGTTGTAGGAAGTAGCGAAATCAGCATAATTTACAGGAAGAGTTTTTTGATAAATTTCAAGTGCTTTTTCGTTAAATGAAAGTGCTTTCGAATATTCTCCCATGTTGTAGTACACCAAACCGATGTTGTTGTAGGAAATAGCTAAATCAGGATGATTTCCAGGAAGAGTTTTTTGATTGATTTCAAGTGTTTTTTCATAGTACCAAATGGCCTTTTCATAATCACCTTGATGATCGTTAACATAGCCAAGATTATTATAATAAAGTGCTTTATCACTCTCATCGGATGTCTGTTCAAGTAATAATGTATATAGTTCTTCCGCTTTATCCAACTGTTTTATATCAAGTAATAAACGACCTATTCGTTGCCATCCTGTCCCACTAGCACTTTCTTGTATATGTTTGGTGAGTTTACGAAGTTGTGGATCATCATCTGATGTTAGTGTAAGTTCCACTTGATAAAGTGGATTGTTTTTATCAATTTGTACAATTTCGCCAATGCGAAAGACAGTGTGCATAGCGAAGAGAATTTCTTCTTCCGTCTTGAAATAACTAAATTTTTGGATGGCAGCGAAACGAGTGGACGAAATAGAAGGATCAATAGACATTTGAAAGAGAATGCCGACCATATCAGTTTTTGTTAACGCACCTTTGGCGAATCCTAGAGAAACTTCTCGTTTTGTACTGGTAGAAAGGAAGTTGTTAAAAGACATTAGACAACCTTTTGTTTTAGAAAGCGTTTCAAAATCTTTAGTTGAGAGACCTTGTCCTCGATAAACTGTAAATGGTTTTCCTTTGTAAGAAGTAACCTGTTGTTGATGTAATTGTTCAATTTGTTGGTGAAGATCACGTAAAAAGAAGCCCATGTTAATAATCGTGTCAGCTTCTAATGTTCGAAGCGCTCGATTTAACATTTTATACGTGAAACATTCACGTGTATACCACCAGATTGCCCGTTTTGGATGATAATCATATTCAAATTCATTAATGATTTCCATTTCAATTTCATTACCATCATGAAGTTTACCGCAGTAATTTGTTAAATCCTTGATGGATTGTTGGTTATATTCCATTTCAAGGAGAATATCCTTGAATATTTGTGTGTACATAAAGTTAGGCTGCAGTTGATTTAAATCTTCACTGGAAGCCCCTTCATTCACGGTAACAAAACTAACCGGAATGGAATCTTGTTCACACTCTTTTACAGCCATTTGCAATTTTTCACAAATGGGTGTAATTGATGTATATACACCTTTAACTTTCTCCCATTGTTTTACCCATTGTTCATGATAGGCTTTATTACCACAAAAAATATAAATGCCATCCAATTGTGATATGCCATGAATATCAGGAACTAAATTTTGACCTAATGATCCCGATGTAATGACGAATGTTTTCTCGTTTTCAATGTTGTTAAGAAACTGGATACATTGTTCTGGACTAGTAACAATATTGACCTGGTTAACAATACTTCTTAATTGTGCCAATGTATTTTGTGAATCTTTATTTGATTCATGTATATTGGCATCAACCCAAATTAACAAATAATTTTGGATGATCCGCCCAGTTGCATTGATAGTATTGCCTACTGTTGTTGTACTTGTGACAATAGCATTTTGCGATGTGGAAATATTATGTTTGGATTTTTTTGCACCCATGTATCTCTAAATGATCAGTTGATTACAAATGTAATATTTTCTATAACTAGTTGTGTTTTTAGGCTGAAAGAGAAATCACATCATCTATTTATATAACTAATGACTACTGCTTGATTGTTTTCACTACGCAAAATATTTATCTTTTTTAATACACAAGTGTGAACTTTACCTAGTTTCTATGGATAATATTGAGGAAAATATCACAAGACAGATAAAGAAAAAACATGGACAATGATGACGTTCGAAAACACAAACAAAAAACATGATAACATATCGTATTGTGTTATTATGCTTTCCTACCTTCTTCAGTCATTTCATTTACGAAATTATTATACTATCAAAGCATGAGTTACATTTTGTCTTCGAATGAATTTCAAAAGAAGCAGCTATTCAATCGATGGTGATGACTAGTTGACCAATTTCAATAAATCGAGTAGTTACACATTTACTCTACTTTCTTTTTCGTCTTTGCTAGAGACATTCGTTAAATTCGAATGACTAGACTCGTACAAAAAAGCAACGAATATAGTACATCCCTAAACAAACGCTTTTCCTCTCATTCTTTCTAGTTGTTTTGTACTGTAATATTTTCTAAGAAATTTATTATCAAATAGTAGTATTGTTTAAGTTAATTTATTTTAATATAATGTATAAACATCAGTTGCTTCGAATGAGCACTATACAAATTATTTCATACTATCAACTAATATATCAACTATATTAATTGGCAGATTGTTCCATATTGTTTTTATTTTTTGTTCGAATATTTGTTTTGCTTATTATATCTTTCAAAGTTGACTTCACACTTTCAATACAAATCTGATTTAATGATGCAGCAGGAAACGACAAAACTTGAACTTGGATTTCGTGCTCTCACTTGATCGTTATACACTCATAAAAAAAGAGTAGAATAATAAACCCTAGACAAAGGTTTATTATTCTACTCTTTTTTCTATTAGTGTGTGACACTGGCATTTAGGATCATCATCGTCTTGTAAAAGTTAACTTCTAGTATTTGCAGGAAATTTATGTTTCACAGCAGACAGAAGACTATCTCCATAAGAGTCAATGCACGAAGATCACGACACATCATGCTCTATCAAAATCTCAAATTTCAATGAAATTTTGTCAGTACGTAGCCCTAAGCGAGCTATGAAAAAGCCCAAAATTTCAGCTTCTGAAACCTCTCCTTTGTTCAGATATTGAATCCACAATAGAAGTATCCTCACGTAAAAAATGACTATAATTGATGTAGATCATATAGACTGTATGTTTCACCATTCATCAACAATAGAGCTTTTCGAGCTTAAATTTTGTACGTATATACTACCATAAGTATCCTAAATACTGACACACTCAAAACCATATTTCGGAGTGTTAGACAATATAGCGAGATTTTACAGGCTCTAGATATAATCCCTATTTTGTGATCGAGCTTTCTATCGCTTATGAGTCATTTATGAACTCCCGCTTTGGAACTAAATACTACTACCCTCTACCTCTTAGCAATAATTTGAAAAGTTTGGTAGTTTGATTTTGACCCGAATAAAAACCTATTCTAATACATATGTGAGTCATCTTCCATGTGCCATGATCGACTCGCGCAAACGCTACTCCATAGATGGTTAATTACTTTTGTTGTTTATTGACTGTAATGAAAAATTTCATCTTTAAAAAGTATTTACAATAAAAAATTAATTTATTTGGTTATTTCTATAGTATTGGTCACTTGTTTATGTCCACTCAATATAAATCGTCTACTCAGAAAAAAAAAAAGGTGTTTTACGGAACTATTTTTGGTTCTGTAACACATGCAGAACTCTTTAAAGTTCTGCAAAGCATCACAAAAACCAGTGAAGGTTCCGCTCAATAAAGCTGAACCATAAAAAGTTCTTCCTAAGTATTCCGAACCACAAGGGGTTCTGAGTTTTGATCCAAAACCCTACAACGTAGTTTCTCAGAAGGTGATGAACCCACTAGCTTCCGTCTTATAGATACGGAACTTCAAAAGGTTTCGTACATTATAGTTAAACCATACAAAGATTTGTATTAGACAATCTGAACTGAGCGAGTTTCTAATTACAAACACAGAATCATAAAAGGTTCTGTATAAAAATGCTAAACTATGGAAAGTGATTTATACGGTCCTAAATAAACAAAAAAGTTCTGTCCATAGCTACCGAACCTAGATAAGTTCTGGCTAATGATCTCGGAACTCCAAGAGGATCTGTTTATAGTTACGTTTAATTCACAGGGTTCTCCTAGATAATACTGAACCTTAAAAGGTTGTGTCCAGCAATGTTGAACTATATAAAAATTTTTATTGGATTATAATGAGTCGAAAGGTTCTGTCCGGCAATGCTGAACTATGTAAAAAAATTTATCAAATTATAGTGAGTCGAAAAGGTTTTGTCTAGCAATGCTGAACTATATAAAAAATTTTATCAAATTATAATGAGTCGAAAAGGTTCTGTGTAATAATGCAGAACCTTGTAAGATTCTGTCTCTCAATATCAAAAGATGAAAAGTTGCTTTCATTGTGCTAACAAACTGAAAAGATTCTGTTCGAACATACGAACAATAACATTTTTTCTAAAATGGTTTAGACTAAATCTGACAGAACTATTTTTTCAGATATAGTTCTGACTGTGTTTGACAGAACCATTTTTTTCTATCAAATTGTTATTCATACTAATAGCATGTTTATCCTGACATACTTATTAGAAAATGAAACAAAGAAAAATTTTATCAAGTATCATATTTATCCCATATTAATAGTAAGTTAGATAGTTCACAACAACGACAAATCTTTTTCTTCTATTATGTAAGTTCATCTTGACGTAATATCCGTGATGAGTGATGTATCGAAAATGAAAAAAATATTTTACTTTCAAATTCATTTCACATCGATCGCATCCAAATGGTACCCTATATATTTTAAAACAACAAAACTAATATCTTATTTTTATATTTAGATTCATCGTCATGTGATTTCAATAGTAAATTATGTATTTTAAAACAAGGTAGCGCTCATCCTACGGATTCGCTGACCCTTTTCTGAGAGAAACTTTAGTGTGATTATTATTCAAAATAATTTTCATTTGGCTTATCTTATATTTCAATCCCTTTGATTGCATGAAAGCTACGAAAAGAACATCCACTCTAGAGATGATAGTTTTATAGAAATTTCCATATATCTATTCATATATAAATAACAAGCAAACCTCAAGTTTGAGTCTTTGTCTTCGATTGATTTTGATCAAGTCTAGTACAGATATCTGACTATATTCAGTGATTTGGAAGTCATATTTTCTAATCCTAAATTCTGTCTTGTTTCAACAAAACGGCGAAATAAATATTCATGCCTTTTTAGGCGCAATATTTATCACTATACGACTGTTTCTTTAAAAGGAAATTAGATACAGTTCAGATGTTTCGGTTTGTTTATCAAGTCCAATAGCGTGACCAGGAGGCCATCACTCCAAACCACAATTCCATGAAAAAATTTTTTTTCCAAACTAGAGAATTCCGACCAACTTCTTAAAGTTTTAGGACGACACGACTACATATCTATTTCTGCTTACGCTACACTAAGCAAATAACACTATGTTAGTATTCAAGATTCCTTTACTGGATATGCTCTGTTACATAAAATGTCGAATAAAGAATTATTTTTCCTAAAGAATCGAGTTTCTTGAGAATCTATTAAGGTATCTAAAATTTCACTTATTACACTTATGCTAAACTTTTTCAATCAACGACTAATCGTTCGTCGGCCACTCACGACTAGCCGTTTTCATATTTAACACCGCTATATCCTTCAATATTAGTTTAGGCTTCAACTGAATAGATGCATCTCGTTTGAATTCCTCTCAAAAGCGTACTGAACATTTGTTAATACACTCACTAAGAAACAAGTAACGCTCGTCTGAAGACTCGCTCAGCTCTCTCTCGTAGAAATCGTGTTTCTAAATTACCGTCAAGCTATTCATTTATAAAGTTTTAAAAAATCGAAGTCAGATTCAAGTTCCTGGACATTAACGGCCGTTGACCAAACTTCATAAAAAACAAATGCTTTTTGTTAAAAATTTGTTGTTTGTTTAAAAAATTGATCGTCAAAAAATTTATATGCAACTGACATCAGATTTAAATCTCTCGTCCTTGATTACCGTTCCGTCAACCCTTATAAAAAAATGGTCCTTTGTCTAAAAAAAATGATTCTCAAAAAAATTATAAAAAGTAACATCAGATTCGAGTTCCTCGACCCCGATTACCCTAGAGTCAGCTGTTTTTCAATCAAAGTATAAAGAATTGTGAAAGATAAAATTTTGCTGCAATCTGATTGGATTAGACGAACAAACAAACTTTAAGCATTTTTAGCCACCGAATTAAACGGTATATAACCCTTTTTGTCAGAAAAGGGAATAAACAAAACAAATATCCTCTTTCTGTATTTAGATTCATCGTCATCAAATTTGAATGGTGAGTTATATATTTAAAATATATAAAACTAATATCTTTTTTTTTATTTTAGATTTGTACTCAGCTGATTTCATTAGTAAGTTATATACCTTAAATAAAAGAAATAATATCTTCTTTTTATATTAAGATACGTGTTCATCTAATTTCAATAATAAGTTATATATTTTAAAAAATAAAACTAACATCTTCTTTTATATTTAGATTGATCCTCATATAACTTCTATAGTAAGTTATATATTTAAAAAACAACGCTAATATCTTCTTTGTTTTAGATTTATCCTCAGCTGATTTCATCAGTAAGCTATATGCTTTAAATAAATAAAATAGTATCTTTTTTGTATTTAGATTGATCTTTATCTAATGTCATTAGTAAGTTATGTATTTGAAATAAACAAAACTATTATCTTCTTTTTATATCTAGATTCATCCTGAAATGATTTCAATGGTGAGTTATATATTTTAAATAAATAAAACTAATACCTTCTTATATTTAGATTTGTCCTCATCT
>JAJEKB010020733.1:0-12902 GCA_022393335.1 Macrotrachela quadricornifera
AGGATGTGGTCTAGTATTTTCATAGACAGATGTTATGTGTGCTTTGGTGACAAACTTGATAGGTGTTCCACACACTCGAATGTGTCTATGTACGGTCAATCGCAATTTATTGCAGTTGAATTCTTTGAGAAGCTTATCACTATTTCGCTCAGTGCGCGTGTGTATACGAATCGTTTCATTGAGTTCATAAGGTGAAATGCAACAGTTTGGCCCATATGCTTGTCGTAAAACATTGATATCAAACAAATCCGTGAAGGGAATTAATTCAGTTCTTCCAGTCATGACCGCAGAAGCAGGAAGATCAGACATAATGAAAGTTCGATTGATTAACTTTGCAATCGCTAGTCCAGACCAAATTTTTTGCAGCCAGATCGTAACACCTGACTCACCATCCCATCCACATATAGACAAGAACCCCTCGGTTTGCGTGTGATTGACTTAAAAAGTAATTAAAAAGTTTAGAGATAAATATCTATGGTCAAATAAATGGTCTTACAACTGACTGAAGAGATTTCGGCTTCAGTATCGATAATATCGTCATTTGTTTTGCACCATATCAAACTCAATTCATAACGAACATGATCGATCAACGTCAAGGTAAACATCACCGACAGAGTTAAGATAAATCCACTCACTAATATTAAACCGGTCTTTTTATATGGCACCTTCATTATTGTGATCAAAACGAGAAATGTCTAAAAATAAAAGAATTTATCCAAGCAGACAGAAAAGTGGAATAACGTGTGTAAACAGAATAAAAGATCTGAGTATATGTGGAAGCTAGTAGCGATCTCTCACTGGTATTGAAAAATATTCTGAAAAATGCAACCTAAAAACGATCATTTCTTAAAGTATCATGGTTATGAACGATGATGTATCTCGGCTTGTTGTCTCGTTCAGGTTTCTAATGCTTCTAAGCTTCCCCATGTAAGGACGAAACGCAAAGTCGATGCGTTGAAACACGGTTTCACAATAAAACGTGTTCATATGCGATTAAAAAACATTCTACGATGCATCTAAACGCATTTTCAATATGGACCGCATTGAGATGCGGTTAGAAAAAATTTTGAAACGCGTTTGAACGCACTCAGATTTTTGAACACGTTTGTACGCGTTTGGTTCTTGTAGATCGGATGCGATTTTACCCAAAAATTGCTGCGTTAGAATAGTTAACTACGTCAGCAGTAACCACGATCCACAAATTGGCAAATTTAAGAAAATTTCCAGATTTTCTAGATTTTCCACATTTTCCAAATTTTCCAAATTTGCTAGATTTCCTAGAATTCCTTAAATTCCAAGGCATTCTCGATAGTGAGGGTGAAGGCATGCTTCTTCTAAAAGGCATAGTGGAATTCAAGGAATTCGGGAAAATTAAACAATTTAAGGAGATTTTCCATATTTTCCAAATTTTCCAGATTTCCTTGAATTCCAAGGCATTCTCGATAGTGAAGGTGGAGGCATGCTTCTCTTAACACATATAGTGGAATTTGAGGGATTCTGAAAAATTAAGGAATTTAAGAAAATTTCCCCGATTTTCCAAATTTTCCAGATTTTCTTAAATTGCCAAATTCTGGATCGTGGTTATATATCAACTACGTGATAGAAATCATCCATTTACATATATTTTACTCATGTAAACTTTATTAGACTTAATAAAGAATATCAAGACGATTTTAAAATAGACAAAGGTTCAAATAAATATACCGAAAATAATCCATATTTCTCTGAAATTTCTATAAATAACAATATTGGAATAATTTTCAGCTATCTATAATCCTTTTCTCACATGATACTAAACACCAGAGATGTCCATCGCGGTTGAGAATCTGTCGCTGCCGCGCCGCGATGGTGTCTGAAAAAATCTGCCGCTGCCGCCATTGCGGTAGCGGTGGCGGCAACGGCAGCGCCGCGATGGACATCTCTGCTAAATACTATTATTTAAAAAATATTAATAATTTTTCATCATATAATCCTACAAAAAGACTTTATGAATAATCATTTATTCATTAAATCCTCCAATAAAATTATTTATTATATGACCGATAAAACGAAAAAAAATCATAGTATTAATTGCATGTAGTAGACAATAAAAAAAGATATTATTTTATTTAAAAGTAATAAAACTATTTAAAAAGATAAATGAAAAATTATATTATGTGTTAAATACAAGGGGGAAAAAGCGGATTGTCGGATCGCGGGATCGTACGGATTGTTGGATCGCACGGTATCGTAGGTATCGCCATGGTATCATATGGATTGTCAGATCGCCACGGTATCGTACGTATCGCCATGGTATCGGACGGATTGTCGGATCACCACGGTATCGTACGTACCGTTGATACGAATGCTCAGCTGGCTGTGCCCTTAGGTCCTCAAGTTCTATTATATAGGAGTACCTATAGGACCCCAAGGTCTATATTATGGGGATCCCCATAGGTCTTCAAGTCCTATATTTTGAAGGTATCCTTAGCTCCTCAAGTTCTATATTTCGAAGGTACCCTTAGACTCTCTAGTACTATAATACAGGAGTATTCACAGATCCTCAGGTGCTCTGTTTTGGAAATACCTATAAATTCCTAAATGTTATATTTGGGGGTACTCATAGGTTTTCAACTCTTATATGTTGGAGGTACCCTTAGGTATTCAAATACTGTTATATAGAGTACTCCTTAGAGACTTGCATTCGACTCTGAAACCCCACTGCGACTCCGACTCTGCCAGTGTCGGAGTCAGAAAAGTAAAAATTTTCAGAATCTGAGTTGGAATCGGAGACAACGAAAAAATTTTTGGAGTCAAAATTGTAGTCAAAATTATTGGATACCATATAATCTCTCGGGGTTAAAAATGTTAAAAAATGCAAACCTCACATTCTGCTTAGATTGTTTTATCATATGATTAGTAATACATGATTACATAGATATCTCATTACACTACGTAACTACAGACGTAATTTAATCTCTTTCGTTATCCTTTTTACTTTTTTATATATGTTTGAAACATAGGTAAACATGAAACTCAATATTTTCATAGTCATTGAGGGATTCTATGAAAACGGATTGTTTGAGGTATTTGATTACACTACCCAAAGTTTGGCTATAGAATGAATAGGTAAAAAGAAACTTATTCTGTGATTTTGAACCAAGGGGGAACAAACTGATTTCTAGCCCGAAATCACTTGGAAATCAATAGAAATTACGGAAATCAATGAAATCAACAGAAATCATCAGAAATCACTTGAAATCAACGACAATCAATGGAAGTTAAAACACAGTCTTAATTATCATATATACATAAATTTCCTAGACTTATTCGATATTGAATTGAAAATACGAAAAATATCGTAGTTTTATTTAGTCTTGGTTAATTTAGTGCGCGAAAGAATGATGAACGGACGATAGATTTAGAGAATCGTGTTCAAGGGGCAATATTGATTTTTAATACCAGAAATTATTAGAAATCAAAGAAATTAACGATAATTATTACAAAATAGTGTAATTAAATATGTTTCATTTTAACGTAATTGTCGAAGATAGTATTGAAAAATATTAATGGTTAACCACTCTCATTAGATTTTCGCTATACTTGTCGAGAAAAATATTAGTCAACCAATCAGAAATTTTTAGATCGTTAGTGCTTTTCAGTAAATTTCAAAGCTTTTTCGACTATGGACTCAAGCTTTCTACATCAGCCTAGTAGATGATATAAAAAGCGGTGTGATCATTTTTTGAATGGATCAAAGGGGAACGAACTAATTTCATGATTTCCTTGATTTTCAATGATTTCACTTAATTTCTACCAGAGGTGTACCAAATCCAACTCCAATTTTCACAGTTGACTGGAGCCAACTTGGATTTGACTGTGAGTTGACTGAAATTAACGTGAGCTTGATTATGTATCAGCAGGAACGGAACATTTACAAAGTAAAATCAACCAGTTTCGACAGCATAATTTAGGCTACTACTTTGGATTTTCAGAATTTGACAAAAAGTGATGTCTGTACCTGTTCGAGCCCTGCTTGAAGGTCAACTCCGTAATCTGCTAGATTTGCTTATGGCTGGTATCCATGACCTTTTGGACCTATCTAGAGATACTATCCGGAACCTTTTTAAACTTACCTACGGGTGGCACCTAGGATATTCTGAGCTCCATCTGAAGAAACTATCTCAAACTTTCTGGATCCTACCTGAGCGGTACTTAGAACCTTTTCGGTCATACCTGAATGTCGTATAGTCAATATTCTTAATAACGATGCACTTATCAAGGTTGATGTATGACTCTATATAAGAAAAAACTGATATCAATTTTAATAGCCTGATCGATTCGGATGATTTTCAACAACTTCATTTTATACTGAGTGAAAAATTATTTTTTTGTAGCTGTGGTACGTCTCAGGTACTCCAAAAATAATTTTCCCTTTTTCCCATTTACGATCTTTAGAGATCGATAAGATAGAATATACTAATCATTAATATTACTTTTTTTTCTATACTAGTAGAATAATAGATGACATCTTGAGAACTTTATGAAAGATGAAAGATTCAGTTTTTAGCCTAAAAAAACATTAATGTTTATGTATGATCCATTGATATTAGGCTCATTCGATGCAGAAACGTTTTCTTTATCAGAATATGTGAAAAAGTTTCAGAAGTAAGAATCTTTTTAAATAGTTGATCAATGAATACTATCCTAACTGGATTTGCAATGGTTTATTGACTCTTACAAAAATACACTTTATAAAACTGAATTAGTGAGATATTTACACACAAAATGTGACTCGATGAGCTCTTTCTAATAGAATTGTTTTGACAATGATAACCATCGCTCGGGTAATCATGATACTTACACTTTCCTTCATTCAGCGTATCTGTACAAACGAAACAAAAGCGGTTTAAACAGTATTGAAAGTAGTTCCCTTAGAAAGAGCTCGTCGAGTCACATTTTGTGTGTAAAAATCCCACTAATTCAGTTTTATAAAGTGTATTTTTGTAAGAGTCAATAAACCACTGCAAATCCAGTTAAGATGGTATTCGTTGGTCAACTATTTAAAAAGATTCTTACTTCTGAAACTTTTTCACATATTCTGATAAAGAAAACGTTTCTGCATCGAATGAGCCTAATATCAATGGATCATACATAAACATTAATGTTTTTTTAGGCTAAAAACTGAATCTTTTATCTTTCATAAAGTTCTCAAGATGTCATCTATTATTCTACTAGTATAGAAAAAAAAGTAATATTAATGATTAGTATATTCTATCTTATCGATCTCTAAAGATCGTAAATGGGAAAAAGGGAAAATTGTTTTTGGAGTACCTGAGACGTACCACAGCTACAAAAAAATAATTTTTCACTCAGTATAAAATGAAGTTGTTGAAAATCATCCGAATCGATCAGGCTATTAAAATTGATATCAGTTTTTTCTTATATAGAGTCATACATCAACCTTGGTAAGTGCGTCATTATTTAGGACTAACCGATGTACCCGGCGTTGACTGGAAAATCCAATATTTCATGCTTAATATGTTGGAAAACGGCAACCATAGAGTACCCTATAAGTTATCCATACAATGGGCTATTTAATTTCATTTTGAATTTAAACCGAAAAAAAGCATTTAATTTCAAATTGAAATAGGGGACTAAGGGGACTAAGGAATTGTTGAATTCAGCAAATTTATATATCGTATATATAAGGGACTAGAGGTACAGGGGAGACTAAGGGTGAGGGGCTAAGGAGAGTCAGAGGAGTTAACAGCTGTGTTCAAACTTCGGACAAAGGAGACTACGGAAATTTCAGAAACTTCGGAAATTTTGGAAGCGTTTCGACTGAAAGCGCCACTACCTCGAAAAATTTGGTAATTTCTAAAATTTCGATACTTTACACTTTCCGTAATTTCTGAAATTTTCAAAACTTCTTTAGCCTTCCACATTTTCAAAAATAGTTTTCTGTGAGTTTACGTGTTCTTCGAAATCTCCGTAATTTCCTTTTTCGGAAAGCTGAACATAGCTCGAACTTGAGGGTGAGAGTGTGATAGAGGATGACGATATTGAGGATACAGGGGGCCTAGGAGATCCTTAGTCCCCTTAGTCTCACTCTCATCGTCAAGATATGTATATATATATATATATATACATATATTGTTTTCACACAAATATACTGAATTCTAGAATGAAGAGCAGTTGTTTTAAAGTGTAAGAGTTAATTCGACAGATAAATGATGATGCAGACTTGTTTTATTAAACTGGATTCTACATGTTGATATGTGAGATGGATGAGTTCTATTGGAAATGTACAATTATTTGTTAGTCCCCTTATTCCCCTGCCTTGGTAAAAATGGAACGTTGTCTTTTTCTTTAAAATTCAATTTGAATTAAAAAAAACCATACTCTTCAAAACTGTTAACATTATTTAATATGTGGAAAAAATAAAATCTAATTGTTTCTCGTGTACAATATCTATTTTGTGTGTAATATTTATGTTGTGAATGATATTTATTTTGTGTATAATATTTATATTGTGTGTAATATTTATTTTGTTCGTATATAATCAAAATAAACTTATCATAAACAATGAAAACTAGAATTTGTTTTTTTCCATATAGGTTTCTAGCAATTGATGGTTTAGAAGATCCCCCTGGCAAGTTGACATGCAAGGACGCATTAGAAGACCCGGGGTCTTCTATTACGGAGAGGGGTTTAGTAAAAATGAAAATCAATTCTGTATAAAGGTAATATGTTCGATAGTTTTCGCTTTGAAAAGAAGATTCTCATGATTTTTATAGTTTTATTTGAGCAAAAAAATGAAATACTATAGTAGCAAGAAAGCTTTTTACCGAAAAAAAAATAATAAAAAATTCTCGAGAGGTTTATAAAATTCGACTTTGTTCAATTCACTTTAACGATAAGAACTGAACTTTTTGTTTTTAATTTGTTTTGTGCGTTAAGTAAAGTCACTGAAAAATCAGTCAACAAAATCTGAATTAATAACAATTAATTGAAAACTACGATATAGATTTATCTAACAGCAGTTGGCATAATGCTGAAAAATGAAACAAACAAATCAAATCCTTCTGAGCCGATGAATAAACATGCGCGTCAATGGTCACGTGATAGAAAGGAAAAAAATACATACATATATCGTTTATATATTATCAATAATCTTTTTTCGTTTTCTTGAAGCTATCTATAGAGAAAAGCAACCTATAGCAAGTTATTGCTTTTGAGCTAAAACAAAAATGTTTGGCACATATGTTAACCTAATCGTTTTATGGTAATCTATGCATTAACAAAGAAACTACAATTTCATTTCAAGAAAATAAGAATATCTGAAACTTAGAATGCAGATCAATAAAAATATTTAAGATTTATTAAACTATTTGTTAGGTAGCATAAAAGATGATCGTATAGTAAGGTTCAATAATCAATTTTTCTCTCAAAAGCATTACCTTTGACAATGGGACACTAATAGATTATTTTATTAGTTCATTCTAATGACATCGCATTTTATTTTGCTAAAATTATAGATAAAATTATAGATAAAATTTTGGGAATTTTAATTTAAATATTTTCTAAACTTTCAATGCCGCCAAAAAATTCGAAAGTCTTTTTAGTTTTGAATGTAATTTCACTTAATGGTTCTATTAAAAGAATGGAATCTTTTATCACTATTTTAGATTAATATCTTCATTATCTATTACATAAAATAATTTTCTTGAAATTTACCAATTTAATGATTTTTCATCAACATGTTATCGATGGATTTTTCTCATTAAGACTTTTATCATTCATGTGAACTGTTTTAATATATCGTGCTAGATTTTTTCGTATGATATCGAAATAAATTATTTCAAAAAACTTAAATTAAACTATTAGATGGAGTTAAAACAAGATCATTAAATAAAAAGCGTTCTAACTAAAAATAAATTAATTCTTTACATGCTTAAAAAACTAAAAATAACCGATATTACTGTAGAAAAGAAATTTTCATTTCTCTCTTTATTGCATTTATTTACTTAAAAACATTCGCTTCAAATTTGTTTTTGTTAATTAAATTAATCTTGAAAAAAAAATATAATGATTAAACCTTTTTTTCTTTCAATAACATATACAGGTCATATGCAAATGGTTCTATATATGAATATATATGTACAGAAAGCAAAAGAAATGGCGAGAGGACAAAGCATTAAGATAGAGCTTATTAAGAGACGGTCCATGAGGGCATCGAGCATGGTCATACTCTCGAATTTTTTGACCTATTGTTTTTATTATCGGAAACGAAAGCCCATGAGTAGAAACCTATAAATCCAAAGTTTCAGACTTTTTTATTTTTCCCTTCAAAAGTTATGAGGTAAGCATGGAAGAGGTCTCACGTGCCACTAAGAAAATATGACTTCTATCATACATGAAAAGTATTTTAACAATTTCTCTGAAATGATTCATTGCCTGAACCCGTGTAATGTCTCAAAAGATAGAGCAAAGCTCGCTCTACAAAACTGTATAATTGATATGCCTTTTAGTCTTAAACACAAACCAGCAGGATCGGCATACTATTCCAGGCTCCCTATTTTTTAGAACAATTTTTTGGCAATTTTTTGCAATAATATCTTATTTCTCAAGTGAAATGTCAACTAACCAAAAAAATAAATACGTCGTTGGATAGAGCAAATCAAGAGCTACCAAATGGCTATAAAATATTTGAAATTGAAATACTAACACACACTCATTTCAGGGCCACAAGATGCTCGTAAAACATGTGCAAAAATGGATATTTCGAGGTTTTTTTCGCTTAAGTCTCGGAATTTTTGTGGTTTTTCTTGGCATTTTCTTGCCTATGCCTGGTTGTACTCGTACTCTCGCATCAGACTCGTATTCAGCATTAAAAACTAGGTCGAAATAATTATTCCAAAATATTTTTGTGGAGCTTTGCGTTGAAAATAGACGATCTCATAGGAAGTGTCCCATGATTTCCATAATGAAAATTATTAGTCCAACTAAACTGTGATGTGAAAAAGTCAAATTAAATTTTTTTAGAGCTTCTATAGATCAACCAGACGCACTATTTGCTGCTTCACGATAATTGATGCTTAGTTTTAAATAATATTTTTTTATAAGGAGTGTTTTCAACCAGCACATGGCCTCATGTTACATGTGCACATACCCATACAGTGTTAGTAAGTTTGTGCGAGACTCTGTATAGAGAATCGATTCTGTGCGGTATTTCTGTCCATGATATCTGAAATTGCAAACATACACACGAAAACTACTACTCCCTTTGTACATCTGCTAGTCTGCGCCGTATAAACCGATGATTTTCGGGATACGGGAATTCGTTCCATTCCAAAAGAAATGATCCTTTTAAGATCTCTTAGTACTACTTGATGAAAGTTGTTTTTTGATGGCCCGCTAATATGATTTGCTTTACGATCAAAGTATTAGATATGTGTTGGGCCCAGTCTAATTGAGAATGAATGAATGATTAAGACATGTGTGGACGATAGTTCAGACTGGCTCCTAGTAATCACTGGAAATATAACAACGTTGCTCGCTTTTCTCTCTGCTCAAGACGAGCGCAATAAAACTTCGTGGAGTCAGCTATGCAGTTTGAGTATGTCGGAATTCATGTAACTCCGTAAAGCGAATGTTTTTGCTACCATTATTGAAGAGGAAGAAGAAGAATACCCTACCTTTCGGCGACCTTTCGGTATGGGGCGCTGTCGGAGACAGTTTCGAAAGCCCGATATTTTTTTCTACAGCTATTAGTAGTTGTAGCTCTTGACAGAAGGGTGGTTGTATAGAGTGCTGTTACCATTAATAGGAGTAGTATGATAGTGTTTGTGTGAAATTTCACCCAAATCATATGGCAATGAAATTTGCACGAATGTTTCAGAAATTTAGCGAATTTTGTTAGGATTCTAAGATAAATCATTTTGTATCGATGGTTCTTTTGTTTAAATATGAAAATCGAATGCTTCTAATAGGTTATAAGAGAAAAAATGTATATAAGGGTTTCCTTGATTCACAACGATGACGTATCTATATATTTAAGGAAGAACGTTCGTCTGTTCGCTATGCATTCAGTCTGTGCGATAGCTAGCGTCAAAAAAGTTTCCACACTACTTCCTCAGCTTCTGAAGAAAGTCATCGTGAGGTTGGAACCACCAAACGGGGTGCGTGGAAGGAGCTGGGTGAAATTTCATCGCGATCAATACAGATCGAGATTCTAAAGAGTCTGTGCGCTATGTATCTAGCAGGGCTCGAAACGGGCCGCCCGGCCCGATGCCCGGCCCGGAGCCCGACCCGGAGCCCGACCCGGTCCGATCCGGCCCGGGCCAGCTCAATGAAATATTTTATCGGGCCGGGCGGGCCACCCTTTTTGTCAGGCCGGGCTCGGGCGGGCCATTCATTTTTCCGGGCCGGCCCGGCCCGACACGTAGTATTGTTTTTTAAGTTTTTTCGCAACTATATACTCGTTTTATTTATCGGAAACCGTCAAAAATATTTTATATTAGAAATTATATTTAGGATTCAGTCCTATGACTCAAAAAATAAATCAGATTTATTTTGAACGAGAAAATGATCACGTATTTCGATGCATTTGAAAGTTTACTGGTAAAAATGGTTACTTTCATCAATGAAAATTTCTCATTCTAATGATTGGAAATATCAGTCATTACATTCCTTTTATTGAAATCTTCTTCTAGTCAATAAATTTGAAGTACGTGAAAACTAATGTTTATTCTACTATCAAGATTTTGAGGAATTTTTGCTGTTGATAAAGAACTCATGAGTGTGTTTTATTTGTTTTCGAAGTATATGGGAAGAATCACTAGTACAGTAAATCCAAGCAACTCCTCACAGTAGTTGCATCTCTCGGCTACACGTGAAACTTCATCTTCAAAAATTGACATTCATTAAGGAAAAAGTAACCATAGGAGCACTACCTCAAAAATAGACCATCATATGAAAGTGTGAGCTTCAAATTTGATTTTTTAAACGTCCTATTTTGATTAAAGAATAAATTTACAGAGGCTAGAATATTTTCGGAAGATAAGAAAATCCTTTGTGAACTTATTCAAATTTTTTATGTTAAAATCTTTGTTGAGTGTGACTATGTAGTGAGCTAGAGCGCGGTAGAAAAATCTTTCAGCCAAACAAATATCTACACATAATGTTCGTAAGTTCATTTTTACACTTTAGATATGAAAGATTCTTCCTTTTTCATAAATCATCGTTCACAACCAGCTAGCTCGCTATCTTAATAGAAGAAAAACAAGTGTATATTCAGTCAAAAAGGTGGTTTAGTTTCCACTAGAGGTAACTTGATAAAAAAACTAATACCAAAAAATATCGCATTACATAAAATGAGTGTTGTGAAGTTTTATAGCCTGACAATATGTTTGTACCTCATTCAAAAAGAAACTAGTTTTCGTACGCGAATCTTTTATTGTGAGTTCGATAATCTTCGCTAGTTACACTTAAAATAATACCGGATATTTTACCACAATTACATTTGTAATAACCGCAACGAACTGCATATTTTGTTGAGAGGAAAAACTTACGTCAAAAAAATTCTGTCGGGCCCGGGCCGGGTCTGGCGGGCCAGGAAATTTTACCGGGCCGGGCCAGGCCGGGCTGAGCGAAACATAAGTTGGGTCGGGCGGGCCTAGAGAATTTCCGGGCCATATTGGGCCGGGTCGGGCCATGAAAAGAGTGGCCCGTTTCGAGCCCTGGTATCTAGTCATCGTGAGAGATAGCGTCGCGAAACTATCCGCATCAGCTCCTTGAGTGCTAAGGAAAGTCAGCTGAGTGATTGGCGGTGAGAAAGGAAGGCGTGCGTGAAACTTCATCCAAGTCGTAAGAGACTGTGATTTTAGTCACTTTCTAATCAAATGACGCAGTTCAATCTAAATTTGAGAGTGATCGTGTCCAAAGTGGATGCAAGTGAGCATGTCAGCTTGAGCCCGATGAGAAGAGTCCTGTTGAAGATGCCTGATGCACGATGAGAAATGGTCTGTGAAAGATACCCCAAGCACGGCGGGAAAAGCTTTGTGAAAGATGCTCCACGCACCGCGGGAAATGCTGTGAAAAATACCCCCACCCACAGAAGGATAAGCTCTGAAAAATTTCTCAAGCACGGCGGAAAAAGTTTTGCGAAAGATACTTCACGCACGGCGGGAGAAGCCGTGTGAAAGACACCCCACATATCGTGGGAAAAGTTCTGCAAAAGATACCCATGCACGGTGAGAAAAGCTCTGTGAAAGATACCCCGCGCACAGCAGGATAAGCTCGGAAAAATTCCTGAAGCACGACGGAAACAGCTTTGTGAAAGATACTCCACGCACGGCGGGAAAAGTTCTGCGAAAGATACCCATGCACGGCGGGAAAAGTTCTGCGAAGGATACCCCAAGCACGGCGGGAAAAGCTTTGCAGTAGAGGTTCCAGGTACGGTGAAAAAAGTCCTGTGAAAGAGGTATCACATACGGCGAGAAGAGTCCAATGGCGAACTCCTAACGCATAGCAGGAACAATCCTGTTAAAGATGCCTGACGCATGCCAGTAAAAGTCCGTTCCAAGAGGTTTCAGATGTGACGCGAAAATTTCTGTTGCAGCTGGTTCACCCATAGGGGAAACAGTCCTATAAAAGACGTGTTACGTACAGCAGAAAAAGTCGGATTGAAGATGCAAAACTTCAACCATATTCTCTTTGCAGCGGGTACCTCCGCTAGTTTATGCTATAAAAAACGAAACTTTTTGATTGAAGCTTTGAGCTTCTAGAAAGGTTTTTCCATTGCATAACAATATTACATAAAAAAACTAAATTTTAAGTACGTTTGCTTAAGTTCTCATATCTTGCGAAAGTTATATTTCAAATACAATATCCTTGAAACAAAGTTTGTAGAACATTGA
>JAJEKB010020734.1:0-20522 GCA_022393335.1 Macrotrachela quadricornifera
AAAAAAAAAAGAAGATTATTCTTTTAAAGAAAAAAAAATTATGAGTTTTAATCGATCAATAAGAAATAATACAAATATTGGTGGTCGAACATCACCAAATTTTCCAATAACAAAATCTGATAATTTAACAAATCGTTCATCATCACCACCATTACCAACAGCAAATAATCGTTCACCATTTCTTCGACAACAAGAACAAATTAAGAATGAATTTTCTTCAAAAAATTTTCATGATGAAGACGATATAAAATTTCATAAAATAGTTTTTGAACGTTGTGCAGATTTACCTGTACGAGAATCAATAACAAATCGAGAGAAATTTATTCAAGGTAAATTTATTTATTTATAATTTAAAAAACAACGAATATGTTAATTTTTTTTAGCACTTAATTATGTTGGATATGATTTATCAAAAACAACAATTGATCAATTATGGTCACATAATGACGGTAAATATTATTTTCTTTTTGTAAATTAATTTTAAAGAAAAAAGTTATTTTTTTTGGTTTTATTTATTAGAAGAGATAACATTTAAAACTTTTCAACGTATTCTTCATGACGAAAAGTCAATTGATGAACGAATGCTTGAAGAAGCATTTGAAACACTTTATAATAAAGATCGAAAACATGATTGGAATATGATTGATTTCGATACATTTCGTAAGGATTTACTTGAGGTAGATTTTATAATTTTATATAAAAACATATTTCAAATATACTATACTTTAGAAAGGTGATCGTTTAACAGAAAGTGAATTTGGAAAAATTCGTTATTTACTTGGTACAATGGGTGGTAAAGTTGATATTAAAAAAGTTTGTATTATATATTATATTTCATAGTAAATAGAATATTTAATTTCAAATAATTTAGTTGACAAAATCAATTGGTGAAAATAAAAATAATTGTCGTCAAAAAATTTTAACAGAAAAAAAAGAACAAAAAAAGGGTAAATTCTTACCTTTTTTTTGCTTTATTAAAACTTTTTTTTTTGCTCCTGTTTAGATGAAATTGAACGTCGATTATCACGCGTACACTCACCAAAACCAAATAATATGAATGATATTCATATTGCTATTAATCCATCATCGACAAAATTATCTATTCCTCCGGTTTGTAATAAAAACAAAGGATTTTCATTGTAGAAATTTACTTTTATTATTATTATTTTTTTTTTATAGAAAACACATTCTTCACAAATGAAAGGCGCTTTCTTTTGTGAATATTTCGATTCACCAAATGATGCACTTTATTTTTCAATTGGTTATTCATTTGAAATTAAGAAAAATACACCTATATGGATAACGATTGAACCAACTGTTTCAAGATATCATACAGGTATATGATTATTAAAACTCTAACAAAGGAGTATATTTGATTGTATCTCGTAAAAAGTATTCCGTGCTATGAAGTTCTCAATGATTATCATCACCATTTTACAAATGCTTTCGCTAAGATTTAAGAAAAAAGAAACAATCCAGCTTCTTTTCTTTTAAATACAATCGCTTTGAGTTATATTGTTTTTTTTACTTTTGTAGGAGTAGAGTAGATAATTAAATTTTTTATAAAAAAATTAGAAATTAAACTAACTCTAATGTGAAAGAAATAGCCAATTAATTATATATATATATATATTTAAGTATTTTGGCGTGATTGTTTTGGGATATCCCAGCAAGTTCTGTGACGAATGAAAATATTTCTAGTGCCATTAGAAAAATTTTCGAAGAAAGAAGGTAAGTTTCCAATGAAAATAGGATTAGGGTAAGATACTTGTAAGATAGGACAAGATCTGAATATGATTAATGACGACTTAACAGTATAAGATAGGATCAAAATACGACAACTTGGTATACAGTAGAATTAGAGCACGAAAAAAGCTTATCCTGCATATCTCTACTAGAAAATAACTCTTTCATATTGGTTTGTATTTAATTTCTAACTTTTTTGTATAATAAATTTAATCATTTATTCAACTTCTAGAAAAATAAAAAACGATATAATTCTCTTTTCCTTAAATTTCCAATGATAGTCTCTAAAATATAGATAATAATCATTGAAATCTTCATACAATAGAATACTTTTAAAGTTCTTCTCAACAGATACAATCAAATATGTTTCGTCATAAGATTCAAAATAATGAACATTAATGTGAATAAATTTATATGAACACATAATCTTTTATTTAATTAGATACATCATTTAAAAATCTTGATGTTCGACTTCTTCTCTTTGAAAAACGTCCTCGTTCAACCGAAAGACATCTTATTCATATGAGTTCTGAACGATCAGGAACTGTAAATACATTTTAAAATATCTTTGATACTATTTAAATTTATTTGTTTTTTCTTTTATAAATATAGAAATCATATCTTCATGTGGATGATTTATCACGAGGTTCATATGAAATTATTCCTGTTACATTTGGTGGTGTACTTCGTGCACGATCACGAGAAGTCAATGAACGTCCACCAATTAAAAAATTACGAGATACTAAAAAAGGAAATCCTCTGGCTATGAGTAATGATTATCGGTAAGAATAGTACTATTTATATTTATTAGTAAAGTTCTTGTTTCTTTTATATAGAGATGCACTTGGATATGTATTTGATTTATTCGATTTTGATGGTAATCAAATTTATAAGTAGTAATTTGTTTTATTTCATTTTGTTATTTTTCGTTTAGATAATAAACAACTTGATCGACGTGAATATAATTTATGGACAGTAAGAACAACAGGTGAAGAAATAACTGATGAAGATTGGTTATCAATTCGAGGTAAAAATATTTATTAAACTAAAAAGAAAAATAGTGAAGAATATGATTTCTCTTTTTGTTTTTAATATTTAGATCACGTTCATTTGGATGTTGATGAAAATATTTCCAAAGAAAAATTTTTAAAATTAAATGAATTCGAAGTACAAGATCAAGATACAAGTGAACAAGATTTATGGAATGGTTTAAAATCTATAGGATTTAATTATGCACTTGAACTTGATATGGTTTGTTTAATATTTTCTATTATATAGAATAATCAATAAGTTTTCACATGTCGCTATAATCTCTATTTAAAGAAATAACATTATCCTCATTTCTTTACATCGTATATTCGAAATAGTTATTGTGATATTTCACGAGAAGTTTCATTCTTTTAAGGCAAAAAAAATACGTATTGCATTGATCTACTTGAATTAATTTTGATTTTTGGTCCATAAAAAATTTAGAGTAGGTTCTAAGGAATGAATAAATGACTATCAAACATAGATCAGTCAAAGTAATATTGAATGATAAATCATTACTGAAATCTGAGTGAAGAAAAGAAATTAGTCTTTCGAATATTATTATTTATTATTTAGTCATTTTTATAATGATTAGTAATACTATCTATATTAGTAATAAATATTTCGATTCACAAATAAAAAAAGTGTCATCATGGTCTTGTCTTATCAGTTTCTATCATGATTTTTCGAGCATCAGTTATTTCAAAATGAAGGAAATGGAATTAAATCTCGTCAAGCTTTTTTTTAATCACTGATTAGACTTTCAGATGTTTAGTTATTGGTATGTATTAAAAATAGATTGGATAATCATTAGTTACAATAAATCAGCAGATGTAATAAGCAAAACAGTCAATAGAATACCTATTGTTTACTTCAATAGAATATCTCAACATCAAGTTAAAATGATGGAACGTCTCATAGAATATCAGAAAAATGACTTTGAATAATGTCAAATAAATAAATGGATGAATGTTATTTCTATGAATAGATATAACAAAATGTAAAAATTTTTGATTATTCTATATTAAAACTTTCTTTATTTTTACCTATAGATGTGTTCATTTAATTTAATTGTACATATGAATGAACCAAATGTACATGTTAAATCAACATCATATGTTGAATTAGCAGAAATAAAAAAAAGTCTTGTTACATTTTTACAAGATAAAAAAGCTGAAAGAATTAAACTTAATAATCAATCAATTCTTTGTTATAATTATCAAGATAATTATGGTTCAATAGTTTTTGCCAAAAATACTGTAACAAAAAACAAAATTTAAATATATTATAAAATTTAATTAATGTATCTTTAGGGTACATCTAATGCTCGATTAACTGTTCAAATAACAAATTCAAAAAATACAGCTTTATCTTTACCTATTAATGCAAATAAACCACCTGTGATTAACATTCGACATGATACTACTCAGGTATAAATATTCAAAATATTATTTTGATTTAATAATTTTTATATTGTAGTTTATTTGGTTTGCACATAAATTAGACAGTCAACGAATAATGGAATTAGATGCAAATATACAAACTCAATGAATATTTTTTCTCTTTTTTATTATTATTAATCTCATTTAAGAATTGTTCCGTCCAAATTTTTTGCTTTATACTAATTATTTACAGTTTATTGTATCTAATAAATCTTTTTTTTGTTTTGTTTTATAGCTTCAAAAAAAATCATCTCATCAAGCTAGCTTTTTGTTTTATTAAAATAATATTCTCACATATTAGTATTAATTAAAAGTGATCATTCATCATATTTAAAATGATTCAATACTGACTTTATTTAATGAACAAGTTGAATCGATAAATTCTAAAAATCTTCTTGTTTTTTGAAAAGACAATTGAGTTTATTGAATCAAGAGAAAATATTAAATCCACTCGCTTTGATTTGCATGGTTGGTGAAATTCGATTATCTTACAGTTCTTTTAGATTGTGTAAATATGCATAACGTTATACTTTTAACAAGTCTATATTAGTCAATTTTTATTATGTCTTATAAATGTTAGATAATTATACATTTAATTTGATTTTAAATTAAATTTAACTTAGACATTTGATCTATTGTGTTCAATTGAATATCTTAATCGTGGTTTTTCATCAGATAATTTACTTTATTTAAAATGTTATGATTTAAAATAATTTAAATTAAATGAGTTAGAAAATTATACATCAAGGATGTAAATAGAGAGGAAGTGTATGGAATGAAGCGCTCCTCTGCTTTTGAAATTTGTCTTTAATGGTAAGAAAAAATCTTTCAAGTTGACAATTTTTTTCTCTTCATTGATTTACATTGAGAAAAATGTAAACTAGCGTTTATTTCAAGATCATAGTCAAATTTCAACATAAAATGTCAAAGCGTGAGACCTACTGAGGTGAAATAAAAACTAAGGAATGATTTCGTTCCATTATGACTCTAAAATGCGAGATCCCATTTTATTTATATTAAATTTCAAACTGTCTGATTAAACTTTTTAATCAATTTTGAAAAAAATGTCATCTTCAGTAATAAAATACTTATAAAAAATAATGCTGTGCATTTACTACTAGCGCATTCTTATTTTATTCGTATTAGATTGCGAATTTTCCAGGATAAACCTTTAAAATTAATCTTCATTCTCAATAGTATTAACTGAACATTCTTCTTCAGTTATCAATGGATAAGTTTCCGTAAGAGAAGAAAAAATTCTAATTATGTGATAATCTTTAAAGTATCACTCAGTACAGAAAAACAGCATCGAAAAAAATAACTATATTCATATTGTGTTTCATCTGTTTTAGGTACTGCATTATAATTCTATTACAAATATATTATATTTTATTTTAGAAATATCATCGAGCTATTCACTTTTCAACATGTTGGTGGTACTGAACCTGTTCTTTATTTATATAATGATCAAAATGAAGAAGTACAATTATTAGGAATTGAAAATGGGATACAGATACATTAACAATATTTCTTGAAGAACATTTAGAAGTTTAAATTTTTTTTTGTTCTTGTTCTCATTTTAGTTTTTCTTTTTTTCTTCAAAAATAATAAATATTTTAATCTAAATAAATCTGAATAAGAATTCATATTATTTTATTTTCTCAGATATTATTAATATGGTAGATACGTCGAAAAATATTGATTGTAGGTAGAAAAATTCATTGAAATTTTATTTAATAATAAATATAATTTAGTTGATAATAATGATCAAATTCGTTTATTAACAACTTTACGTGAAGATATTAAAATTTTACTTAATGCACATCCAAAAGGTATTTGGTTTCGAATGTTACCAAAAGTATTTTACATGCATTTTAATCGTGATATTCATTTGGATTTATTTGCTATAACAAATCCATTTTTATTTCTTGATTATATATCAGATATAATTAAATTTGATTTACCTGATAATTTAAACGAAGAAGATTTTATTATTGAATTAAATAATGATCAAAAACAAATGTTATCAATGTCAATAAAAGCTATAGATTTAAAATTAAGACGGTAGAGACAAAAAAAGATTAATAAAGAATTTTGAAATTTTTATTTTAGAGATCTTTTATTTAAATTATTACAAAATGCAAATTTTGAAAAACGTGGATCATTATTACGTGAAATTTGTATTATTGATGAACATATGAAACAGATCAATCATGAAGAAGAAACATCTCCTGTACAAAAAGGTTAATAAATAAAAATTTAATTGCCTTTTTTTTATATTCTATTTTCTTATTGATAGTGCCAACACATGAGCAAGTAGCTTTACGTCTTCAAAAAACACGATCAATGATTGATTTCTCTCTTCGATATTTTCTTAAAACATCAAATGAAATATCTGATAATGACTTAATTGAAACTTATGATAATTTAGATGAATTTATTTGTAATTTAACACCATTAATTCAACGTTTATCTCTATCAACAAATTAAATAAGATTTATTATTATCTCGAATATAGTCAGATAAATGAAAATCTTTCGTAATTTAGTAGTTATTATTTTACTACAAATTTCAGATAGATTAAATAGGCTTTTTCTTTTATTTTATATTGTGAAAAATAAATAGAACTCTTTTTTTTTCAGATTTTAAAATATCAATGAATGTTTATCAATGGCAAAGAATAAAATATGAAGAACAAATAAAACATCTTATTGATTTACGACAGCGTTTTCGTCAACTAGATAAAGAACAAGAACATATAAACCTTACCGTTTTGTCCTCTATTCAATCTAATTGAGTCATGAATCATTGATGAATTTATAACATATGATGCAAAAATAATCGAAAAGAATATTGCCTCATATTTTTCTAACAGAGAAATATACGGAAACAAAAGTTTTTCTTTTTATTAGGAGATAGAGCTTTTTCTTTTCTTACAGACCATGTATAACTTATTTTTTATCAGATATATGGCAATGAAATGACACAACAAGAACCTTTAAAAAAATCTACACCTTTCTATAAAGTTAACGTCATAATATGTCGAACTTTGTATGTCTCCGATAAACCTGTTTTGAAAATAAGTTTGAAACTTTTATATAAACTCGTCAAAATATGAAGTAAGGAAGAAGTAAATTATAGTTGCTAGCCATTTGCACGATCGTTTTAAGAATATTATAAAAATTGAATTTAATACTGTCTTAAAGGATGTTTTTCGAGAGTCCACGTAAAACTCGCAAACATGATGCACAAGTATTTCTATTTTGGGCCACTCATTTTTTTTTTAAAGTTTTAGAAAAATATTAATTGTGTACAATTCTAAAGAGACAAAAATTTTCTATTCGCTAGCAAAGAATATTTTTTTCAAAATATGCTTAACGAAGAGATACAAACTTCAACATTTTTTACGTCTTTTTCAATATCGTGAAAAGTGCAAATTTTTCAAGTGTTTTCCTCTTTCTTATCCCATTGTTTCATTTATGTATGCCTGATAATAATAAGTTATATGTGACTCGATAGAAGAAAAACAAGTTCTATCTTTTGGTAAGAATAACGAGTACGAGAGAAATAACAGTCGCATTCTGAATTTCATTTTTCATTTATTTAATATAATGTATTAATAAAACTAAATATACCAGAAGAAGCTGTGTGAAAAGGTCGACAATTTATATACGACCGCATTTTTTGATAGCTATACTTTTTACTTCCAAAATAGTCAAAACTTTGAGGGATCAATATGACAGAATATGAATTCAAGATTTTTTTTCTCTTCATCCCTTTTTGTAATTATTCTGTTTAAATTGTAGAGCCTTTCACACTGTGTCTCTTCGTACATTTTATTTTATTATTACAATATATAAGTAAATGAAAAGTGAAATGCAAAGCGCAGTCATTATTTCTGTCGTATTCGTTAGTTTTCTTTCAACATTTATCTATTGTAGCAAAGTAGAGAACATCATTTTGTTCCATGACTTTAGTATTTTACATTAGTTTTTTTGTTTATTTAAAAAAAACTACAATCTATCACCACCCCTAAATTTAGGATGCTGATTCATTTATAGTCTATAATACTATCAAAATTACCTCGAATTTAATATGAAAAGGATGATGGATTTATGATCTTTCATCCGATACATGACACAGTTTGATTGAATTGAGAAAATTCAGCGAGGCTAAAATACGTTCCAATCGTTTATTTTATTATATTTTTTAGTATTTAAAAGAAAATTTTAATACTATATGGTATTTAGATGCACAAGTGAGAATTAGAAAAAGCAAAGAAAAACAATGAAGAGACGTTATCCAAAAATATATATTTTTTATATTTAGTAGAATTATTTTCAAAAAAATTTGTAAATATGTAATCTAACACATAATGGATGTACTGTCGACGATAAAAGTCCCGTCTCACATTTTTATTTTAGCTAGCGCTTCAGAACTCTACGACAAAAACCCAATTTTCTTTTTTTCTTCAGATAGCGCAGCTCAAATACTATATACATACATATGTTTGAAATGGAGAATCCTTGAATGTGAAACACAAAAATAAAAAACGAACTTTAATACTAAGAGAAAAATTATGCAAAAAGGTATAAACAGTAAAAGGTGAGTAATGCAAAAGTCGAGTAGGACTTGACTTTCATGTTTTTACATTGTTCGATAGACTTTGACGAGCTCTGCAAAACTATTTATATGAGAATTTTTCTAAATCCTATTTTGACATAAAAAGGTCACATGTTTTATCTGTTCCATATGAAAAATCTACCATATTTTTCATACGAAAAAGTTAAAAATACGAGTTTTTCTGTAATGTGTTGTGCTAAAGCAAGGTTTAAAAAAATTCTCATATAAACGGTTTTGTAGAGCTCGTCAAGTTCTATCGAACCATGTACAAATATTTTTACAATGTTACTCATTTTTTTGCATTTCCAGATCTTACTAAATCTACTAAAACTCATAATAATTATGTCATTTCATAGTTTCTTAGGTTATTTTTCTCTTAGTATTAAAGTTCGTTTTTTATTTCTGTGCTTCATATTCAAGGATCCTCCATTTCAAACATATGTATACAAATAGTACTCGAGCTGTACTATCTGAAGAAAACGAAATTGAATCTATTTCGTATAGTTTTGAAATCTAAGCCAAAACAAAAAAAAGCGGGCGAGACTTTTATCGTTGAGAGTAGATCAACAATCCTTTGATTCTCTAAATTATTCATAGAATAGTCCTTTTTAAAAAAACAAAAGTCGAAATCTACTCAGTTTGATTGTAGAAGAAAATTCTGTTTTTAAAAGACTTTTCCATTGCATATTATGGCAATTCACTTATGTAGTTAAATAGATACGGAAAATAAATTTCATACTGTTTGTTATCGATTACAAAAACAAAAGAAATATTGTATACATTCAGTCAACATTGTTTCTTTGCTTTGCTGTAATCTTTCACTCGACCGTTCCACACACAGTTATTGTAATAAACCAATCTGACGCATATCTTCTCTTTCTTTTCCTGCCGTCCAGTATGCTGAAATAAGTAGTGGAATATATATACAGAAGAATAAATGTACATATATTGTCACAATAAAATATTCTCCCTCATATTCAATATATACGTTGTTTATTATTAGTTTCCTAGTAAGTTCAATGGCTCTTGGTACATCTGAACGTTTAAATATGCTTGAACGTATTAGATCTGCATGTACACAAAAAGAAAAACTTCGAGTAAGTTTTTATATTTCCAAACGTAAAAAACACACGGATTGTTTACTTTCTAGATGCTAAACAAAGCTATTGAAGACGACACAACACTTAATGAGGAAGTAAATTTGCGTGTTTATCGTGTTAATCTTTTGTGTGACATGGGTGATTGGGAGAGTAAGTTGGTTCGCTTGTACCGCTAAATATGTTTAGTTTTATGTTTTCTTCAGAGGCATTACTCGACTTGCATTTCATCGAGAACATCGATATGATGACGGAATCATTATATTTCACACAATGGTAAGGCATTCTATTTTGTCCCCATTTGTATATTATAAACTTCTTCATTCGTAGGAAATGTATGATTTATAGTAGTATGGCTGAAATTCGGGAAAAGATAGTAAATAAAGTGTACGATAAATGTAAGTTGCTTTTCTTTTCATCGATATATATATTGCAAAACATTTTTTAGCAATTGTTAGCGGTCGACATATAACGTTGTTGGGTCGAATTAGTGAAGAAAAAATTAATGAATTATTTGATGGTAAGTCAAGAATTTGACTAAACTTTTGACAAATCATTAGATTATTTTTTAGAAATTAAAGCACCAAGTTGTCAAAGTCAAAAACGAAAAGGTAAATGATAAATGTAAATTACTCATTTTTGTTTTCATTTTTTGTATCTTGTTACATTTAGTGATTCATGTATCTTTTTTTGTGTTCTAATAAATAAACGAAATATTTTAATGATTGATAGGAATTTCATGATTTTACTTTGAATACGATTAATTAAAGCGTTCTTTTCTATAGAATATAAAATCTTTCTCTTCAAAATAAACTTTTTCAAAAATGTTAATGACAAATACATTCAATTCTTCTTGTCTTTCCATGACACAATTCATTTCAATATTCGCAGTTTTTTTATTTTCATCATTAAGGTAAATTTCACTTTTGATCAATCTATCTACTAGATTTAACGATCAATATAAATCTTTTTCAAAAAGTTCAAGTCAAAGAGATTTATAATAATAAGAATTGAATTTATCAAACACCATTAGAAGAGGAATGAGAAATTGAATAAAGTTGATCAATTTCATAGATATTTACATTTGATTCTAATCAATAGTTATGGAAAGAGTTTGACTTCTCGAAAGAGTTTTTTCGCTTAGACTAATAAAATATCTATGAATAAATGAATCATTCGAATATTTTTACATAAAGTCTTTCGTTCGTCGAAATCGAGTTGATTGAAGCTCGATTTATTTCTTTTAATGAATTCATCTCTTTTCAAGTCTAACAAGAAAATGATCTCAATAAAGAAGGTATTGTTCAAAATTTAAGACCATTACTATATTATTCTATTAATCGATATTCAATCATATTCTTTATCTCTTTCTTTAAATTCAAACTAATTGAGATGAAAAATTTCTCTTTGAATAGATTTTGATTTAAAATAAATATATTTATCTCAAATAATTCAATTGTCAATGGATTATATTTGCAATTCTCGTTTAAATGAACTTTCATCGTTTTATCAATATCTATTCATTAATTTATTTTCAATCATCAGTGTCAATTGAACTTGATCAAAGCTATTTTATTGAGGACAATTGACAGGAGATTATCGAAAATAAATATCTTTCCTAATAGATGAACGCTACTTTCAATGATTATATCAAGAGTAATCTTCTAGAATTATTCATTGATCAGATTTTCATACCAGTTCAGTATCGAATTCTACCCAAATCAGTTGATATAGAAAGAAAATATTCAGCATTGGTTTGTTATCTCTTCACAAAAGTTCAAATTGAGAATTTTCTGTAGACTTCAAAAAAATAAATCGAAGTCTTCTTTAGTTTGGGAACAAAAGTTAGAAAAAAATAAACTAAGCTTGTGTGTGAGATAAGAAACTAGTAGGAAAAATTCTTTTCAGTATTGATTAGTGAAGTATGAAAAGGGATATGAGAAATAATTCGTTTCTTTAGTGTATTTTCTTCAATAGACTCATGATCACTTTTCAAATAGACTTTCCATTAAATGTTTTCTTCTTTTATTTCTCATCAACTATTCTAGGTGATCTTAAGAAATTTCTCGTTTTCAAGATAAAGGAAATTATGAAGAAGAATTGATTTTGAAAAGAAAGATTCCGATATAAAAACATAATTCCACTTTATAAGTTTATTTTTGATATCGAAGAAAAATGATATGCAAATGGAATCGAAGCTTTTTTTTAATTTCACAAATAAATATTTTTTATAATAATTTCGAGAGAATTTCATTGTCATTGAATTGATTGAAATCGAATTTTGTTTGTTTTGATTGTCTCGAATGAAATAGAGTAGCTTTCTGAGGGATATTTATTGAGAAAACGATTTCAAAGCAAAAATAACATATAACGAAAAGTTCTAAAGTATTTCGAAGAATTTTTCTTCATAGAAAATTCTAATCAAACAAAACATGAATTTATATGAGAGATATTTTTTGAAAGATTTTACAAAAAAGAAATCAATCATTTTCTCATATTCTTCTCGTCAAGGAAAAGAACTTTCTTATTTCAACTAATTCATTTCTGTAAGAAAATAGACATTTGATTTCATATGAAATCAAGTAAATCTTCGTCAATTGAATCATTGATCAGTCAACTTCTCTTCTAATCTCTAGACTCACATCTTTCTCATTGTATTCAACATATCACATCTCACATAGCTCAAATTGATCGAATTTTTTTATATTGAATTATGTCAAAAAAACAAATCAATGCGAGAAGTTTTCAAAAACTGATTTTCTCGTTGTAAAGAATTTTTATCAATGCAATGAGAAGATCTTCGAAAGAAATAGTAAAGAAGTTCCTTTACTAAATAAATAAATTCCCAATTGATATGTATAGTAGTTTTCCACAATGAAGCCTTCATAGATCGAAACATTTTTCGAATCTCTCATGAAATAGTTAATCAAGATTGAATTGATCACAACTATACATATACTCGAATCAACTATCAATCGTTCAAAGATGATTTCAATGATTGATGTCTCTCGATGAATATATTTATATTAACAAAATAAGGAAAAATTTGTTCTCAATTTAAAAGAGACTTGATTGTTGAGAATGATTGAAACAATTTTGGACAAATATTTCGAGGATAAATGATGATAATAAGCAGCTCCAATATATGTAATTGTCTCTATTCACTTATGAACAATGAACATCGGATCGTTCATTAGAATGATAAGTAAATATATCTCCATTGATATTCATGTTCAACTGAAATAAAGAATAAGAAAGGATCGATCAAATAGGCTATGACAATTTCCATGACACATAGATGAACTTCATCAAATAGGAAACTATCGTCATTGAGTAAACTATTATCGATTTCATTTTTCCTTCTCAATTCATTTGCTTTTTATCATAAATAAAGGGAGGTTTTATTCAAATTGAATAATTAAATAAGACTTAGAGCTACCACCAGGCCGGTCTGCTAGGCCATGCTAAATTTTGAAATTCTAATCTGATCTGATCTGTTCATGTTCTCTTGGAGTAGATAGTTTACTCCAAGAGAATATGAATAGATCAGGCCAAATTATAATTTTGAAATATTTAGCATGGCCTGGTGGTAGCTCTGATAAGAATTGCATAATTGATTAATATGATCAAATCTAAAGAATTGATTAATAGTCGAAAGATTTGATGTCAAAGAAAATGGCATAGAGAAAAGCTAGTTGAAGTCGAATCTTAGAAAATGGAATTCTCTTCATGTCATCTTTCTAGAAATTGTTTCTCATTATCAAAAATTGAGAAAAACATACGGACTGTCATGTTGAGAATAGCGACAATTGTTTAAGTTGAAGAGAATTTTTTCGTCTCTTCTCTTTTTATTTGATTTGGTCAGTTGTCATTGATCGATGACGTATCAATAAATTCGAAATATATTAGCTGATTGATCATTGATCAATGTACTTTAATTGGATTTTTCTACTAAGATATTTTCTCTTTCTCAAGTCCATTGAATAAATGAAAGAGATATTTTTCGATCATATCCTCTAGTCATAGTTTATCATCATTAATGATAATTAATATAAAACATGGAAAAACGTCATACACTATTAATAATGAAGTTCAACGTCATTCTACTAGAATTTTTAGAAATTGAAAAGATAAAACTCTTGTAAATAAATTCATGGTTAGAGATTTAGAAATAGATCACACTGATTGGATATAAATCTGTTATTGATTTGAAGACAGAAACTTATCTATTTATATGAGAGAGTTCGTCATTGAAAATCAGATTGATTTTCTCTTATTAAAATACTTAATCTACACTAAAAGTTCTGGTCACGATATTTTAAAATTTGTAAAACATATGGTGTCAAAGGTTTCATTACATGAATACAGAGTATAATAGGAGTTGTCTTTAATAATGCATATAATAACTCTATCTTCAATTTAACTTCAATAATAGTTTTGATTCAATTCATCAGTCATGCTTAACAAACTTTTGTATGAGTTCATAACAGTTTTTGTATATTATGATTTTTTACGTAAGGTTTCATGTTCGATATTTAACAGAAAATACCCCTCGAAAGAGCTGATTTAGTTACGCATGAAAACTAGCTGAACTATGTGAACCAATGAACTGATAATGAACGATCTCTCCTATATATACTACTGAAATACTGTCGACGACAAAAGTCTCGCCCCATATTTTTGTTTTGGCACGCGTTTCAAAACTACACGACATAGATTCAATTTTCTTTTTTTTTCTTCAGATAGTACAGCTCGAGTGCTATATGTATACATACGTTTGAAATGAAGAATCCTTGAATGTGAAGCACAGAAATAAAAAACGAACTTTAATACCAAGAGAAAAATTGTGCAAAAAGCTATAAATAGTAAAATGTGAGTAATGCAAAAATCGAGTGGGACTTGTCTTTCATGTCTTTACATAGTTCGATAGATCTTAACGAGCTCTGCAAAACTATTTATATGAGAATTTTTCTAAATCCTATTTTGACATAAAAAGGTCACATGTTTTATCTGTTCCATATGAAAAATCTACCATATTTTTCATACGAAAAAGTTAAAAATACGAGTTTTTCTGTAATGTGTTGTGCTAAAGCAAGGTTTAAAAAAATTCTCATATAAACGGTTTTGTAGAGCTCGTCAAGTTCTCTCAAGTCATGTAAAAACATTTTAAAAATGCTACTCATTTTTTGCATTTCCAGATCTTACTAAATCTACTAAAACTCATAATAATTATGTCATTTCATAGTTTCTTAGGCTATTTTTCTCTTAGTATTAAAGTTCGTTTTTTATTTCTGTGCTTCATATTCAAGGATCCTCCATTTCATACATATCTATACATATAGTACTCGAGCTGTACTATCTGAGGAAAAAAAGTAAATTGAAATTATGTCGTATAGTTTTGAAACGCGAGTCAAAATAAAAAGGTGGAGTGAGACTTTTGTCGTCGACAGTAGTCGGTTGATATTGACAAAAAATTTTTTTTTTTCTTTTCTTTATTGAAAATATATTTTTAGTAAAATTTTACTTGATAATTTAAATATATCAATTAATGATGATATTTAAAATAGAATGATTAAAATGCGTGCTATATGTGTTCTTGATGAAGAATTCAATAATTTTCAACAAGAATTATTATTAAAATCAATGAATAAATAAGCAGTTATTCGTTTAAATCAAATTCGTACAATGATTAATGTTTTTGTTTTTACAAACATTACATAATTTGCATGAAGATAATCCAGCTATTGTACCACTTATTCATTCTTGTGATTCATTTCTTTCAATATTTCGTTTTTTTTTAAATAGTACAACATCTGATATAAGTTTAAATTCTTCATTAGATATTCACAATGAATATAAATAAAAAATAAAAGTTTGGTCTCAGACCAATACTCTAAATACTATATACATGACAGAAAAAAAAGTAACAATTATTATGTAGAAAATTTATTCAATATTATTAATATTATTTGTTGTAAGATTCTTTTTTGCTTGAAAACGATAACCTTTTTGTATATGTGTTGGTATATGACGTCGATGACATTGGCAACGAAGTATACGAGCAAATGTTCGTCGAAATGTTCCATTGCATAAAGCATATAGCATTGGACTAAAATTAAATAAAAACTTAAAAATTTAAGAAAATTATTTTAAAAAATGTTTACTTTATTGTTGAATTAATATAACAAAGCATATAACCAAAACGTTCCCAATACATAGGAAAACCATGTGAGAATATATCTGGTTTTATAGTTGATATAATTATATTTGTATTATAAGGCAGCCATGTGATAATGAAGGCAATTAAAATAGCACTAAGAAAAGAAAATATTAGATTTATAGATTAAAAAAGAACAATTATTACTATTTACCTTAACGTTTTAGCAGCTTTTTGATCTTTCATTTTTTCTATACGACTTTTAACAGTTTTTACACTTCCATTTGTATTTGTAGAAATCGATGTTAAAGATTTTTGTGTTATTGATTTTGAAGGAGATGTAGGTGTATCATTGATTTGTTGAACATTTTTTGTATTTACATATTTTTGATGAATAGAACGTGTCCGTTGTTGTTGTTGATCATTCGTTGAAGATACTAACTTATTCATATAATTATGATGAGGAATTTGTCGCCAACTAATATCATGTGTATAACTATTTGAATGAGCAGCTGGAAGTGAAACTGTTGTTTGGCCACGTAATCTTGATTCAACATATTCAATATCTTTATCAACATTACTAAGTAATGGTTGACGCTGTTGATGATACTGTTGTTGTTGAGAAGGATGATCATCAGATGTTGATGATAATGAATGATAATAAAGACGAGTTTCATATTGAATAGATTTTTGTCGTTGTTCTTGTTCTTTATTATATACATAATCTATTGATGATGTTTGATCACAACGACGAATCCATGGATCAGCATATAGAATAGGTTTGATTTGTTCAGATCCATCATGAATAGTACCAGGACGACCATTAACAATACATATTTTTCCATTATTTGTTAATGAAAGAGAATCAGTTAAATTTCGATCAATAGTTGAAGAAATTACGGGATGAATTTCACTAGATAATTCATCATCATCAACTCCATTTTGATTTGATTGTAAATTATTTTGATTATAATTTCTTACATAAAAAATAAAGATATCGAATTATATTCTTTTTAGTTATTTATATTGATTAAAAAATAATTTTAAAAAATTTCATTTATATTTGATTGCTTAATATTATCAACTACGGAAGGAAATTCAATCATTTCTTTCTAGAATAATAATAATAATCGTACAAGATAAATACTATAATAGAAAGATTAAGTTTATCGATTGTAAATAACTGCTTATCTCTATTGAATTAATAATAACATAGATTTTTCTACATTCTATATCAATATGTTTGAGATTCTATCTTATTTATCGCTTTCCAAAGTAGTGCTTAATATTATGTAAATTATATTTTCTCATCATTTCTTCCTCTTTAATGCACACACATGTTAGATATATATTCATAATATAGTCTATTCTATCGAATTGTCATATATGCATAAGTACAAAAAAAAAAAACGAGAGATATAGATTTTTATAGAAATCAAAATATATTGATTACCTTGTATAACAACAACAATTAAAAGTATGATTAAATTTCTTTTTTTGTCTTTGATTTGTTAATATTAATTTATTAGCTGAAGAATCTTGTATTGAGGTTATTTTTCCATGTGAACGATTAGAATCTGTTGATATACTTTCATCACGCTCAGTAACTGATGTTGTTGTTCCTATAGTATTTAAATTTTTTGTTAAACGACCATTTGAATTATTATTATTATTTATTTTTGTTTGAGAATATGAAGTATGATGTTGAGCTTGTAAAAGATGCAATTCTTTTCGACGTTTAACTGTTTCACGATAAATACGAAAATAAAGTAAACACATTAATGTTACAGGTAAATAAAAAGCAGCAATAGCTGTTGGTATTGCCACTAATTATCCAAGAAAAACAAGCAAATATTTTTTTTATATTTCTTTTTCATTTTCTATTACCTGTTGCTTTTGAAGTAAATGGTAATCTACAATCACCTGGTGGTAATTCTTTATCAATTAAAGGCCAAGCCCAAATCCACTAAGAAAAAAAAATAAAAAGAATTTTTTTTTTTCAAAATAAAAATTTAAAAAAATTGATTTTTACTGGTGTCCAAATCAAACATGAAATAGCCCAACCACAACCAATCATAATTGATGCACGTTTTGGTGTACGTTTCGAACGATATGTTAATGGTCGAGTTATAGAAAAATATCGATCAAAACAAATAAGTAAAAGATTAGCAACAGATGCATTTGACATTGTATAATCAACACTAAGCCATACATCACATAAAAATGAACCAAATGGCCATCGATTTTTTTCAAAAAATGTAAAAAATATTGGCATAGAAAAAAATCCAATTGTAAAATCAGCTATAGCAAGTGATAATAAAAAATAATTTGTGACTGTACGTAATTCTTTATTAATACGAAATGATATTAATACAAGTAAATTTCCAACAGTTGTTAAAAAAGATAATATTGTACCACCAATAATAATAAGAATTGTTCTATATAATGCATTAGATGAAGCTGTTGATATTGTATTTGTACAATTATTTAATAAAATACACGTATTATATTCTGACATGTTGTAAAAAAGTTATTAAACCTAAAACAAAAAACAAAAATATATATATATATGTATATGAATTTTTTTTTATTTTGTAAAGTAAATCATTCTCGAGAGATTATATTTCCGGTTAGGTTTATAAATCTATCGAGATTGAATTTCTTTAGGGATTAATTCATGTTATTTAGAAATTTCCGTTGTTCTTCTCATATATTTTATGTTATACATAAATCATTGTTTGATTTCTCGAAATATTTAATTCGATTATTAATGTTTTATACATATCTATGTACCTACCGAGGTCTATAGATACAATAATAGTAACGATGATAATAATAAAAACGAAAAGAAAAAAAAAAGAAAAAAAAAACATTTTAGAATGACACTCAGATTTGCATTTAGATGAATTGACTAACGTTATCAAATCCAATAATATTTCCTTCTCCTTCACTGTCGTTTTACAATATTTCATATTCTTCTATCAGAATAGATCAGATCAATTTATATTCTAGTAGCAATAAAAACAAAACAAAGAAAACCTTTGCCTGTAAAAAAAAAACATCAATATAAAAATATGTTTTGTCATTGAACTGGGACAATCGTTGGATGTTTTCTTGCATTGTTTTTTGACAAAATATCATCCAACATATGGATGATAATATGTTTCATTTGTGAGATAAAGAAAAAGATACAAAGAAGAATCGGAAAAAAATAACCCTGAAAGTAATTTTTCCTTTATGAAGGTGTATAAATCACCGTCAAAAAGAAAACGATAATTATTGTCACTTGCTTACTTTTCTTTTCCATTCTTCTTTTTCTTTTTTTTTTTTTTTTTTTTTGTAAAAATATCAACACTATCATATAACGGCGAACTGTTATCGTCTATTGATTTATAGTAATGCTTATTATGAGTTCGAGAGGTACTATACGGTAGAAAGAATAGACAAATAGATAGAAAGAATATTCTTTCTTCCAGATAACCAAAAAAGAAATTGGGTAATTGTTTTTTTCTCTTGATCGCGTTTATTCAACAAATCCTTCGTCACTAACCTTTTTATATAAATATGCACATACATATACTTCCTAAGAAAATGGGCAAATCTTCATTGAAACTATTGTTCTATATTCTCAAAACAATTAGAGCAATTCTCTCATGTTGTTTTTAACAATCAATTTATTTTCTCATTACAAATAACAATATGATGATTTCTTTTTTTTGGTTTGCTTATAGTTAATAGACTTTTTAAGATATTTTTTTTTCCTATTGTTTTTTTTTTTTGCTTTTCTTTGTCATAGTATAACCAAAAGAATGTTAAAATACATTTGTCTCTAAATATATATGGACAAATATTATCTATTTATATTAACTAACCTATTGACACTTCACCTATGTATTATAATAAAAGAAATCTGTAAAAAATAGTATAAACATATAATAAGAGTATCAATAATGTAATTGTTAACGTAGCAATTTCAATGTACAATCGTATATATTAACAAATATATCCTAATAAAAGCTAAACTCACCGATGCAAAGACAATAATCATTTTGCTATGTATTCTCTAAGTCTGTCGGCTTTCATCTCATGATTCGATCGATGTTGATGCTGATAGTAAGAAACACGTAACTTCTACTTTAGACATGACAACAAAAGAAAGAAAGAAAGAAAGAGAAAAGAGAAAAAAAGACGGTCATAGAAGCATCAATATTCTTCTCAATGCCATCGTCTGAACATACTTTATTTCAGACGATAGTGTTTGATCTGCGTGACTTGATGACGGAAATACTTTATATATATATATATCTATTTCATATTGATTCGATGATAGTGATAGTTTCTTTTTTGTATTTGTGTGAACAACGATTCTCTTTTTATCAATAAGTCGGCTCGGACTCTTGCAAATACACATCAGTCTTGTGTATTGAA
>JAJEKB010020735.1:0-59310 GCA_022393335.1 Macrotrachela quadricornifera
ACTTCGCTTTAGTTTTAGTTAGAAGTCAATCAAAATAATTTCATAACGCCTGATAACTTTCCTTTCAGTCATCTAAGGTAATCGTGATGTAAATTACAACTATTTTCCTTAGATTCAATGACGAATCATTTTCTTTAGATACATGATTTACCCTATAGCCTAGACGTAATGGTATTGATTTAGATCGTCTTCGTTCATGTTATAGATTAACAATGACTGACTTAATTGATCAATATTTGATTCATAAAACATCGGACAAGTTTCAACAATTTTTAGCTGAAAAAGTTCAATGTACTCAATTATTTACTGATGAGATTTTTCAATTGATGAATAATTCAATATTATATAATTTACACATTGGAAGAAAAACATGGACAACAACACTCAAACAATATTTGTAATAATTATTCGACAAATTTTAGCCATTTTCGATGTTCATTTCAACTAATGAATTAACCTATTATTAAGAATATAAAAAACTCTTCTGTATCAATTTTATTCATATGAATACACAGATACATATGTAATGATAATAAAAAGAAAAAAAATATTTCCATGAAAGTTTACTTTATATAATTTAATTTATTTTCTGTATTATTTTTGTTCAAATATGGAATTATAATCAACAAAAGAATATGATTTGTTCTTATATATCAGTTATTTGTCCTCTTCGAAATGATTATGTGTCTTTAATAATTATATGTAAATAAATAGATTACACTAGTGTGTTTTCTATTTAGTCAGATAGATTTATGGCTTTGATATACAATCATTCTTTTCTCTTTTCTATAGATGATCTCGACCTATAGATATTTTATTTTCTTTCCTTTGTTTTATATTCTTCTTTCGTTTATTCGAGGACATCGAAGGGGATTCTACATATATCTATTATATATTCAAATACATATTTTTTTGAGTTTTTTTTTCTTTCATTAATATTTCTTTGTCTTTATTTTGGTTATGTATATATATATCTGACTTATCTATGCCTTCGGGATAAAAATAAAAAGAAAAAAGAAAACAAAAACATTTCCAAAAGACGTATTTTATTTTGTCATTTTGTTCAGAAAAACTTTTAAAAATAGGACAAAAATTCATATTTTTCGATATCGAGCTACGCAATTCTTTCTTTTCTTCTATTCTTGAAATTTATTTTTAACGAATGCACTTGCTTCTACTCTCTATGGAAAAATGCTTTTCAAAGAGTTTATTTGATTTATTTTCATTGATATATAATCGAATTTCGCAAAGACAAAAATAAATACTAGAGATCGATTATTTACAACTTCATGTACATAATTATTCCAATGAAAAATTTAACTCATTATTCAATTGAAAATTATGTTGCATGTAAACGCAAACAGGTTTCTAAAATACATTTTTTCACCTAGAATTACGAGTATATCGTTTCCTTGCATGTTGTTTTGCCTTCCACTGTATGTCTTATGACTCATTAAATATGTTGCCTAACTTATAATGAGATTGTCAATACCTTAAATATGGTGTATTGTCATCAATGAATTATTCACCAAAATTATTAGTCTACGCTAGTTTATTATTTCACATTGTTATATAAGACTTTCTAACTTCTCAAATAGACAAGAAGAGATAGTGCAAGAACATTACTCCTTTTCACATTTACCGATGAATTTGTCATTTATTGGTACAAGTTTAATGTGAATATATTTCGATGAATATAATCATTTAAAATTCTTTTTTTGCTTTTTGAAGTTTTATTCAATCAATAGTTAATAATAATCAGTCTATTGTAGCATGAGGAAAATAGTCTTTTAGATTGAGAGCAAATGCTGGTTTATTCAATAGCAATAGATCATTAATTTTGGAACAATTCATTCTTGTTGCATCTCTTGTAAAGTTGTGTGTTACTTTATCTAGAATACGATAATCTACATAAAGATAAACATCATTTGGTAAAGATATTTTCCTATTATCTAAAAATTGTTCAACATAGTTTTCATGAACTCGAACAAGATCAAGTTCAATAAGATGAGGATATTCTATGATTGAACATTGTTGATTTTTATTCTTTTGTGGTTGCCGATTATGCAGATTTAATTTTTCCAGATATGGAAAAGATTGAGCAATTTGAATAAAAAAATCATGTTCAAAAGGACGTTCATCAAATAGTGATATTTTACGAACACATTTAAATAATCCACCAGGAAAATTATTTGTTATGTTATCATAATATATTAATGTATATGGATATGAGTAAACATGACAATGATATTGATTTTCTTGTGAAAAATAATCAACATTTGATATAATGTGATTCATTTTGAATTTTTTAAATGATTTTTGAATATCTTCATTTGATGGTAAATAAATCTGTTCATTAAGAAGAACACTTGAATGAATACTAAATCTGAATTTGTTCAATTTTGTCGTATAATTGATAATATTTTTTTCCAAGTGATCGCCATCAATAATTGGTTCACAGGAAGCAATAAAATATAAACTAAGTTGTTCTAGATTTGACATTCTACGTAAAAGTGGAACAAGAAAAGTATCATAGCTGTATAGCGTCCCATTTTGAGTAAACGAGAAGCATTTTAAATTTGGAAGTTCCTTCTGAAAAATAATGGTACAAATAATTAATATTTATCAAAGTATTATTAATTCATTCGATTAAGAAAAAGTTTTGTAAAAAAAAAAATCAGTAATTTACTTCATTATTGATTATCGTTGATAAAAGACTAGAGGAAGAACGAATGAGAACAGATAATGTATGAAGTTGATTAAAACGACCATCAAGTAAATAAAGACAATCTGTGTAAGAATGTAATACAACATGTAATTCTAACAGAGTCGAAGAGAAAACATTTGGAAGTGATGGATATAATGTTAATCGATGATAAACAGAAGAAGATGGACCAAATTTTAAATATTTTAAGTTACTGAACATAGTAAAAATTTGTGTAAATATATAGATATTTATATCTTTGATTGAACTTCTTCGTTCTTCATTTTTATTAATATCAATAACAAGTGATGAAATTTTTTTTTTGAAAGCACAGATGAACAAATTTGAATCTTAATAAACATTGAAAATTTCTTTTAAATTATTTATTAGTTTATCTAAAATATTCTATTCTCGTTTCCTTATTAATACGTCAATTTTATATGATCTACTATTAAATTCTTTAATTCATTGTATCAATCCTAATCGTTTGTTTTTTTTTTTTATTTTAATCATAAGTTATTCTATACAATGTACGTTTCTTCTTTAGGAATCAAAGATTTTTAAATAAAGATGTTAGAAAATAATAGTTCTATTTTCTTTCAAATCATGTTTTTATCTGAAACTTCCTTTAAATTTACTTCCTCGATGAATATTACGGACAAATTTATTATAAAATTAAAAAAAAAGTATTGTTAATAATTAAACTCTGCTTATATAATATATAGGTTGAGGTAAATTGTATTCATATCTTTAAATAATAAATTATAGAAAGAGTTGAAAATATCTTACCATTAAAGAAATCTCGAGCTCTTTCTGATGTAAGATCATATAAACCAAGTCCATTTAAATTAGGATAATTTGTTAAAAGAAGAATACGTTCTAAAAATGAGAATTCAACATCAATCCATTCAATTTTATGATGAATTTTAGGTAAAATTTCTAGACAAAATCGATCAAGTACTGTATTAGAAAGTTGATTTAAACCATTAAAAGATCTTCTTATTGTCAAATTTCTTGTAAAAATTGAATCTAAGACGATAGTATCAAGTCGTTCGTTAACACCTAATAGAGAATAGAGTACTTCAATATTGTGTAATTTTTTCAAAATAATTATAAGAATCTCGTCAGGTAAATCATTCAATTGAATAAATGAATATTGCATGTTTATCTTCACGTATGACGATTTCGATTTGTCTATAAGTATAGATATATTTATATCCTCTGTTTGACCGATATCGTCAATGAAAACAATGACATCTTTTTATATGACCTAAATTGACGGTGAATGAATGAGTAGTCTACGTCGAAATTGAATTGAATCATCAAATCAATATCAAATGGCGAACAGACTAATACACTAGGTGATGTTAAATGCCTTGATACGTTTACTAAGGGTGAAATTAAAATACTTTAGATTCTCAACTTAGTTCTCTAACATTCGATGAAGTTTATTTCTTCGGCTCAAGAAGAGTTTTCAAGATATCTGTCTTAAAAACTACGGTATGGGTTTGAGTAATACATCTATCTTTCACCCACACACCCAAGAAAAAAGAACGTCGGATTGATGAATAAAAGAAAAAATACAAGTCCTTCTTTTCCTTCGTTATTGCACTATAACGAATAATAACAGAAGATATTATGTTATTTTATTCAAGAATGAGAGAAAAAATCCTTATATCAAACTAAGAATTTTATTCCCTATTGAAAATTATAGAATGGCTTTTTTATCTAAGACGAATGTATAAAAACGTGTGACGATTCCTATATATTCATTCATTTGATCAAATATCGTCGGACGAATATCTTAAAGTAAGTAGTGATGATATTTATTTTTACTTTTTCTCATAGAAAATGAAAGTATCTATTGTTGACATTAGAATTCTACACGAATAGTATTGGTGAAAGCCGATGATTTCTTCTTCATAGCTTATAACTTCGATGGTTGTTATATACAACTCTTTCAGTGTGTATGCGCTTTCCTAGGCGAACTTTTTTTTAGCAAGCGCATGACATTCTTGAGTTTCTTGAGTCTGAATGTCATGCACTATGGACACATTTTGAGTCAAGACTTTAGACCTTTCGGATAGCTCAAATTCTTGAACTTCTTGTTCTGTCGCTTGATATTCTTTCCTCATGCTCTTGTAATTCTTACTCATGCGCTTGAATTATTATCTAAACGTTTTCTGTTATTAAAGAACTTTTTCAATTTTACGTTCAAGATAACTCAATTTTTAATAAAAATTCATAATTGCATTTACTTGTAACTCATGTAAACACTCGAGCGCTTGTCTTGAGTAAGAATGTCATGCGCTATGAGCACATCTTGATCTCAAGTGTGACAAACCCTTGAATAAAAAAGTTCGACTAGGGTTATCATACATGACGAATATGTACTGTAGACATTCAATATAGAGAAGATCCTGTCACATTTTATTAAACTAACTTGCATAGAATTTTGTTTGAATTATATTCTATAACTTGGATCTGTAAACGTTTAGCTTAGATTTTAGCTCAGATTTTAATGTCAATTAATCTAAAATAAATTCAAATATAAATTATAGTATAACGAATAATTTTTTCACTCATAAGAATAATCCATATATAAAGAAAATAAGTCTCGACTGAGAATCGAACGCAGGAGGTTATCACAACTGATATTTAGCCAGATGCTTTACCAACGAAGCTATCAAGACACACAATCTTAAGCCATCTTCAATTCTATGTGATCATTCTTGTGAGTGAAAAAAATTAATTATTATACTATCATTTATATTTTAATTTTTATCTTTATATACAAAGTCCTATTACGATTGTGTCTCTGTAGCTTAGTTGAAAAACATCTTACTAGATATCAGTTGTGATACCATCTGGATTCGATTCTCAACCGAGACTCATTCTTCTTTTCTCTATATGTAATTATTCTTACAAGTGAAAAAATCAGTTGTTATACTATCATTTATATTCAAATTTATCAATATAAAAAGTCCCAATACTGGTTGATAATACATTTTAACTGGAAGTCGCATTTGACTAATAATAATGCATCCGTCTTGCAAAAGCGATTGTACTTGTTGTAACGAATGAAAATCTACTCTAATGCTGTTCAATACTGTGTTATTTCGCCCGTACATTCACGCTGGTTTGATGAGAGACGAATATCTATCTATTGATTCATCGGTAGTATCAAGTTTGGCCAAATTTTTTGTCAAGTGTTGTACGATTAATGAATAAGATGGTGGAAAGATTCTTAGTACTTTAATTTCATATTCTACTTTTTGGATTTTTTCCAGGCAATGTAATTTATGAACTAAATCGTCAAATGTGTTAGTATCATTGGTAAACATCGTTTTTTTTGTTACTTCGTCCACCATGTAATTAGTTGGTTTATTAATTGACGATGGGTTGATTGTAATTCGTTCGTGAACTTCAGTGAAATCGGAGAAAAATCATATTCTTGACTTGATGATGTCGTTTGTTTATTGTTGATTATATTTCTTTTTCTACATTGCGCAATGTGTATTGGTATTTACGGGTCAGATAAATTATACACATCGTTTTCATACGATTGTGTTCAAGGATGTTTATTATCTTTTGAAGTACCGTCAATCCCTAAATCATACGTTTTTGTGTAATTACTTTTGGATGACTCATCATCATCTTTCATGCTTGATAATAAGAAGAATCGCGCAAGAAAAATAAATGTTCGTGCACGTGTGCTCGTATCAAAATAGAATGGGTAAAACGTGTTTTATCAGTAGCTCGTGTGTGATATGAATGATGAAAAATATATTTCTTTTTTATTCTTCATTTTCAAATTATCAAACATCTATATACTCTTTTATTAAAAGAATATTCAAAAAATGGCGACAACAATTACTAGTAAAAAGCAATGTTCTATGTGTGACAAAGAAAAAATTACATATAAATGTGAAGGATGTTCAAAAGATTTTTGTTTTAATCATTTAGCAGAACATCGGCAAACACTTAATAATCAATTTGATGGAATTGAACATGATCGAAATTTATTTTTACAAACAGTTAACCAACAAAAAGAATATAGAAAAGAACATCCCTTAATACAACAAATTGAAAAATGGGAAAAAGATTCAATTAATAAAATTAAACAAACAGCAGAAGAATGTAGACAAATATTAACTATATTGACAAATAATTTTATTATTGAATTAGAAAATAAATTAGCTAATTTAACTGAACAGTTAAAACAAGTCCGTCAAGACAATGAATTTAATGAAATTGATTTAAATCAATTAAACGAAAAATTGAAAAAATTGAAAGCCGAACTTGAAAAACCACCATATATTTCAATTGGACAAGAGTCTACATTATTTATTAATAAAATTTTTGTCATCAGACCATTTGGTAAGTGCTACTATTAGATTTTGTTAGTGGAATCATTAATTTATAGCGATTTGATGAAAAACATTGAAAAGAAAAATATTGAACGAAAAGCTCATTAGAGATTTATTTCTTTTGAATTCACTCATCTCTTATTTTACGTTGGATTTTCTCGATTTTCTTTAAGCTTTTTTTTTAACAATCATTCACGGAAGATTAAAAACAATACAATATTTCGATATAATTGCAATGACAAATATGAACATTTTTATTTTTCAAAATAACATTGTGTCATTCGATTTATCTATAAAATTCTATAATTATATTAGTGTGAATAAGGATGAGAATGTAACATGTGATGTTGAAATTATATTGAATTATTAAATTTATTTTTTCAACAAGTGATTAATGTAAGGTCTATCGAATTAAAGGAGATCGATTAATTTGACATAAACAAATAATACCTGAAATAGTTCAAATATATAATTTATAAATATCTTCTTCGTATGAAATAGCTTTCATAGCAAAATTGCGTTTTAATATCAACTTTTTGGAACAAACCCTATTTTTATGGTTCAACTGCTTCAACATATTTATTTACAAAAGCAATTTTTTTTAAATAAAACTGTTTCTAGCAAGCGCCTTTGAAACGGATTTCCTTTTCTTGTGTTTAAACATACTTTTATCAGCACGTACATCATCAGAGTGATGCGTCCTATACGAAAGAATTTAGAGGAGACTTTTTAATCTGTTTTTTTTCTATAAGATCGTCTGTCATTTAAATATTCAATTTTATTGAATGAAAAACAGTGACATTGATGATTAAGTTATTCCGATCAATTATATCTATTGTTACAATACAAGAAAAACGATGAGTATCTGTAAAAGATGCGATCATCTAGGATCATTCCCAAATTGGAATCTGATACCATTAGCATATATAGAGTCCTCGATGAGCTGATTGTACAAATACCTACGATCATCCAAAATGGTTATATGTAAGAATGGTTTTCAATAAATACTGTTTTTGTAACATATGATACTCAAAATCATCCACGATTATTCATATCTATCGATAGAAAGTGGACATAGTCGAGTTAAGCACATATCTAAAATAGTAGACTTCCATCTTATAATATAAGAAAAATAGTATTCATTGAAGATAGCTCTTATATTTTACCATATTGGATGATCGTAGATGTTCATAGAATTAACTCACCAAAAGCTATATATATGCTTATGGTATCAGATTCCAGTATGAAGATGATTGTGGGTGATCATATCTTTTACAAGTACTTAAAAGACAGTTTAAGTCAAATAAACCAACGTGTGTAAATATTAGAAATTATTTACAAGTATACAAGGATGGCATGACCGTCTGAACTTTGAAAGGAGATGTAAAAAATCTTACATGAGCTCGTATGTTCAAAATAACAGTAGATTTCTAGCTGCTTGTTCAATGAGTCTTTTGCTATATACAATACAATTCAACTAATGTTACACTATAAGTGATACAATTTTAAAAGAGAAGAGCAATGCGTCCCGGGACATTCTGAATGAGTCAGAATTCGGAGACTTCATCAAATTTTCTCATTATTTATGTTCCATCAAACTTTTTTGAATTAAACACACTTTACTCAATGTAAAAAGAACTCCGGTTTATTTTCCAATCTTATTAGAAAGAAAATCGACATTCAATCCAATTTCTAAAAGATGTCTTAGTACTTATAACTAGAAAAGCGTTCACGCTAGAAACAACCAGTCAAATCCATGCTTTCCAGAAACTACAATGAAGCAATATTTCCAACAATTAAGTTCTCAGTCTATAAAAACTGATTACATTTGTGCAACTGATATTATATCTCGAAATGAAAATATTGTTTGATTTGATCAGAAATTTGGTCGTCTTAAGCCATTTCTCTTCAAAAAGTTAGGCATTAATCGTATAGAAGTTATGAAATTTCTCAACAACTTATGTCGATTACTTGTCATAAATTTTCAATAACGAAGATCCTTGAATGTAAAAGACATTATCACATGTATTGGAAGCCAAAGATCGGACATTTTTATAGATTGCCTCTGATTGCACAATGGTTACTATTTTTACAAAGTGAAAAATTTTTGATTTTACTTTATAACGTGTTTGAGAAAAACAGTTTAATTCTGTATTTCTGGAGAAAAGTATGACGATAGCTGAAGTAAAAATAAGATTATGAATAGATAGAATATTTAAAAATGGTATAAGAAAGTTAACTAAACATCGTTTGCTTTCTTTTTTCAAACTTAAAGAATGCAGAAAGAAAAGCAGCACATTTAGAATCATCATATAAAAACACATCGAAAAAGTTTCAAAAATAGTTTATTTTCAGAATTGTTCATAAACAATAAGGGATAGAAATCTGGTTTTAGCAATATAAATATAGCATAATTGATTGATATTTAACTACTAATTTGGAGCAATTTGATTGAATAGAAACTGAGAAACAGACAAGGGCATTTTTGATGATCAAATAGTAACAATAGATACCAGTGTCATTCTTAAAATATATTGAGATATGGTTGTTTTTTGAATAATTTTTCATAGAAATTAGACAGAGAACTTCAATTTTCACCATTGGAAAAACCAGACGAAAATCCATCGAATCGTATAAGAACATAACTTCTAACCAGGACTTCTGAAATTATCGAATGCATCATTTGAAAAGTAACGCAAATCGCAGACTTTTGACTAGAGTAGTTTACATGAATCGTATGTGCGTATGAGAATCAACAATTGAAAGTCTGCAAATCTATTTAAGACTATTCTACAATGTTTTAAACGCTCATGAGTTATAATCATCAAATTCGAAAATTTGAATCGATTTTTGTCAGCGACTTCTGTGAGAAAAAATTCAGTTTTATGGTTTATACTGATGATCACATAAAGATATTTGAAAAGTGTGAAAATTCTAATTTTATGTGGGTCTGATGTTTTGTAGCAGCAAAACAAAATTTATCATATACTTACTGTATCGTCATTATACATCAACATCTTGCAAGTGAGAGTGAAATTCAAACTTTTTTGTCTTAACTTCAATAAAACAACGTATATGAAAAGAAAAACCATCGACAAAATAAGAAATGTTTGTCATTGATACATCTATATTTTATTTTTTCTAGAACTATTTCGATATGTAATATTTCACAATGTTCTATGTATGTCCTTACAGAACTTTAGACTAGTTACATCAAGAAAAAGTTTCTTCCCAATTCATTCTGAGTTATGATGGAATGGATGTGCTTTCTTCATGTGAGAAATAATCGTTGTTTTTCTGATATTATTCAAACGATAGATATGTATCGCAGTGAAACATTTTATAACTGCTTTCTTTACAACAACTAAGAATTCTCTATATTCTTCTCAATAAAATCAATCGAGGTTAAAAATAACATTGTGGAAATTTTTTCTTTCTGCACTCCTACTCTTTTCTAATAACAATCCAAAGAAGATGGAAGAATCATTTTGGTGAAAATAGTTTCTCTTTCTTTTAGTACCACTTCGTGCGAGTTTGACTGATATTCCTTCGAATGCTAAGTGGAAGAAAAATGGTCAGAATGTAACAGTAGAAAATTCAATACTCTCTGGAGCCTGTGGTTTATATGTGGATGATGATCAAACAGTTTATGTCGCTGATTTTTATAAACACTGTATTGTAGCATGGAAATCAGGAGAAACAGATGGACATGTAGTAGCTGGTGGACATGAACCAGGAAAGGGTACTCATCAATTGAATAAGCCAACAGATGTGATCGTGGACAAAGCGAAAGATAGTTTAATTATTTGCGATTACGGCAATGGAAGAGTAGTTCGATGGCCTCGTCAAAATGGAATAAGTGGAGAAATAATTATCTCGAATATTGCTTGTTGGGGTTCGACAATGGATGAAAATGGATTTCTCTATGTCTCTGATTATGATAAACATGAAGTAAGAAAATATCGAATGGGTGAATCTCAAGGAATAGTAGTGGCAGGTGGAAATGGACAAGGAAATCGTCTTAATCAGTTGGATGGGCCTACTTACATATTCGTCGATCGAGAACATTCATTGTTTGTTTCCGATTGGAGGAATCACCGCGTGATAAAGTGGACAGAAGGTGCAAAAGAAGGAATTGTTGTCGCTGGTGGTCAAGGAGAAGGAAACAGTTTGACACAATTGGCTTATCCTTTAGGAGTCCTAGTCGATCAGTTGGATACTGTTTATGTAGCTGATCAAGCGAATCATCGAATTGTTCGCTGGCCTAAAGAAGAAAAACAAGGAAGTGTTATTATTGGTGGAAATGGTAAAGGAGCACAAGCAAATCAACTCGATTGGCCCAAGGGACTATCATTTGACTGTCATGGTCATCTCTATGTTGTCGATTATAAAAACAATCGAGTACAACAATTTACAATTGAAATGGCATCAAATTAGTGGGATCAATGGATAAATAAACTTTTTTTATTTCAGATATTGATCGTTTCTTCATTGATTGATAATTTCATATGAAAGAATTAAACGAATAAATATAAATTGATATTTGTATATACTATATTGCACGAATAGAGAAATCTTTGCGGTTGGGAGCACAATATTTGGGGTCGGAAGGCAATGTACATATATAAAAGCCTTTCCGTTGTCCTTTTACAACAAATAAAGAGTTCCTCTGGGCCGTATTAATGAAAGCTCTATGTATCAATTCGGCACTAAAATAAGAGTAATACATAAAAATACGAGAAGCACACATTCCCATAGTTCTAAAAAAATATTTTTGAGAAGGAAATAGATATATTCTTTCTATTGTAATGTAATAATAGTATATTTAGTTCCAAAGTAACTGCATAAATTTTTAATTTTTTTATTCCGTTAATTACATTTCTTTCATGTTCATTTTTTCTATTGATTGTTAATTAAATAACTGCTACACTTGGAGAAGAAAAAACTATTTAATCGATAATCAAAGTGAGTTGAACATGAAAGTACTTATTTGATAAATAAGAAAATGGTTTTTGTATATTCTATCCTACTTCCAACTGTGAGATATAACTAAGAGAATTATGTATCTTGTTTAGATGAATGATAATAATCTTGTATTAAAAAAATTACACTATTTAGTCGTCAAAGTGCACTGCAAAATTTAAATAAATTCTATTCTACCCAAAACAGAATTAGCAAAAGATTTGATGTTTCCAAATCTTCATTTACCGGTGAATGAAATTTTAATTTTCTCTCTCAAAACTCAATTATATAATGACCTCTATAAGAGATTCGTCAGTTGTAGCTAATACATTGTAAAAAAGAACGATGAAATAATAAACCATTTAAGGGTTTGTTACTCTATTTTTTAAGGAGTGTAGATGAACTATACTACTTTTAGTTGCTGTGACATTCAATCGATTCTGTATGAACCAACATATAATATTTATTTATTTCTTACAATGTAGTTGTTTGTGTTATCCATCCAAAAAAGTAGCACATATTCGGATCAAATGAAAGTTCACACCGGCAAAGTAACAAGATTAAAATATAGAGTGCTATTGGCTTGCGTAGACAGAGACATTCGAGTTTTACTATACTTACAATATATGTGGGATGCTCACAATTCAAAATTTCAACAGTTTATTTTTCTTATATTGTAATGGTTGGATAGAGCTCATCGAGTTGCATTATAAAGCATATGCTTCAATTTTCAAAGGAGATCCTTAAGGGGGGTTTCAGAAACCAAATTTGTCATTTCACATCCGGTTTCAACGAAAATTTCAGAGAATGTTAGCCTGAGCTAGGGGAGACTGTAATTAAAGTATCTCCCGAAATATCTGAGAAACGAATGAGTTACAGTCAATTTATTAGTCAAAAGGGTCCTCTACGCGGGCAAGATTTTCGATATAAGAATATTGGCTAATCATGTCGGCGTGGTATTTAGTTTGTAGAATGCCCTTAGGGCCAGATCCTCACGAGCTTCGATTTTTAAACTTCTCTTTGTTTGATTTTGAAAAATGTTCAATTTCAAAGCGCTGATAAAAACGAAACATTTAAGTTTTGTATTTTAGTAAAAGAGAAATTTAAAAATCAGAGCTCGTGAGAGTCTAGGCCCTAACTGGCTGCTATACAATAAAACAAAATTATCACTTCTATATTGAGTCGTTATTAAGAAAGCCTTGTCCGCGTAAACGGTATGATCAAAAAAAATGATTTTAAGACAAATGAAAAAAGAAAATCGAAAATTACTCGAAAAATATGATAGTGTATACAAATATTCAACAATAAATCCGGCCAAAGCTGTTGCTTCTTCTCCGAAGACTTCGAGAAAACATTAATAGACGTGAAAAATTTGATTAGATGCTGGCATGAATGAAGCAATGTTTCCATAATGCGTAGTTTAACACCTATTTCATGTAAGTAATCATTATTATATGGATAATTCAGTGTAGTTGTTGTTGTTCTTAATATTGTCGATTGCATGTGAGATGTACAAACTAAATATATTCAAATGAAATGTGAACAATGAGCTTGGAACATTATCAAAAAAACTAGAAAAATTAATTATTCGATATCATATAATTTTCTCTTTCACTCCCATCTGAATGTGTATGTTTACTTATTTCAAATGAAATTTTGTTATTAGTTGCCATGTTTACTACTATTGATGCGTCTACATTTTTGACAATTTCTAACAAATTCAGTTGTGCATATGATGTTAAATTATCTTGTGTTTTAAAGCTAATACAGTTGTAGCTGTTTTTTCATTAGTCTTAGTTTTTTTAAAATATTGAAAAATATCATTACCAACTTTATTATTGTGATGACGTTTCATGGATAGTGGTTTTGAATGTATGAACAATCAATCAATCATAACTATTCAATAAAGAATTATCTAAAACAGCTGATAGCAGAATAATTGGAAAAAACAATCTTTCAATATACTTGATATTGATACTTTTTATCGAAACTAACACAGAAAAACAATATTTTGCGATATTGCCGAGTTGATGTTAAATTCAAGGCAATGACAAAAGTGTAACATTCGAACTTAATAAAGAACTACCTCTAAAATAAAGGTGAAGTTTATTTGAAATCGAGACAAATTCAACAAATGATAACTGAAGATATGAAGAAACTTTAACAAATTTTAGTTCTTATGATAAAATTAATCAGAAAAAAGAACAAATGGAAATTTTGACAGATAACAGAGCAATTCGATGAAACTGACAAAGGAAAACATTAGAAGCGATGTCAATATTTTCATTTACTTTCTCTGTCCCAGATATATTTTTTTCTATATGTAATTTCAAAGCATAAATAAGATAGAAGTTTAAATTAATATTTTTCAAAACACCAAACTATTCATTAATTAGAAAAAAAAACTGCAAAGACTATGAAACAATTATCATTTTCGCAAAATAAAATAGTAATGAAATAATGAAAATGCATGAAATTAAATTACAACGATATTAACGTATATTTCTTCTATTTTTTGTAGTTAAAACTTCAGATTTATTTTTTTTAAACTTTTTAAAAGTGGTAACAATAAATTAGTCGGTGCACATTGGAGTACAAAATCTGTTGGAAACAATTCAGCAACATTTGATGCTCTAATCGAATTGTACGTTCCACATCATCAACTACAACCTGGATTTCTCTTGCTGCTTTTCTTTCACCAGCACCAGTACAAACTATGTAAATTGATACACCTGAAATTGATTCAAATGCACAACATTTTATATCACAAATGTCTTTTGCATATTCAGCAATCTAAACAGCTGCTTTTTTGACGAAGTTCAAACTTTTAATATCAGATGGTCGTGGTAAATGAAAATTTAGTGAACCGTGAATAACCTGTTGAAGACATTGAGAAATATCTACTTTTGATAAAACTTTTAGAAATCGCATAAATATCTGTAAATTTACGTAGTTCCACTTTCTGTAGACATGCTAAATACATATATATTGCAAAAATTGTATTTCGTAAATAACTTCGTGTACATTTATTTTTACAGCATTATTTAAAAAGTGACTCTGCTTGATTAATTGTCCGATTTGATAAATTAATACGCCTAGCCATGTGTCGAATAGCATCATAACCTGTTTCTAATGCTTTATCTATATATGATATTCATTATGATCCATTAAAATATTTTTTCCTACGAAATTGATCAAGTACTTCAGCAACTGTGCCTGATGATATAATTGTTTTAAGGTTATCCTCACTGAATAATGTATTTTCTGTAGTATTAACACGACTTACATCTTTTGAATCTTTCTGCTTAGGAAATGTGCAACATTTAGAATCATTACCAATCATTAAACTTTCGATAACCAAACGACATGCTAATTGTTTAACACAGTATAACATTTTTGGCTATTACTACTTAGTAGTATATTATTTCGAAATTTTTCGTGTTGAGTCATAATAGCAAGTTCTAATTTTTGTCATAAAAAAACTGCTTTGATAAAAAAATCAGAAAAAAGGAGAATGCGAAAGAACGAAAAGGATTAAAATACATGACTCAGTAACTAGGTGCATTATCTATTATATTTTTTCCAAGCCGTAAATGATTCAGTTTGAATGAAGTACATGTTACAATGACGAAATCGTGCAAACAGCAGAGAAATCTACCTGAGTCAAATTCAGCAAATTCATCGAAAACTTTGTCAGGTATGATATTAATAATCAATCTATGATAAATCATAGTTATCTAAACGGCCTTTTTGTGCGATGAATGGTTGTATGATTCATGCTTTGTTCTTACATATGCTTCTTTCTTTTTCTTGACGTATGTAATATAGAATATGTAATGACACAATGGCTACTGAGACTTGATGATTGACAGAATGATTTTTGTTTTTTTAGTCTTTCTGACTGATGAAAGAATCTGTCGACTTATACAGCGTTTTTCTGATTGACTTGAGACTTGGCCCTTTTATCACTGGAGACAGGCTCTTACTGATTAGTGGCTTAGATTGATCTTCACATTTCCATACTGTTGCATTTGGTTCATTCTCGTTCTTTTCATGAGAAGAGTAGAGACTTGTTTGCGAATCTAATATAGTGATTACATGCTAATGATGTCCAAATAGTATAAAGAATTGCATTAATCAGTTTGAACTTTACGAATTTTATATTAAAATATTACAAAGTAATATCTTTAATATGCACTTATATTGATAACTATGATTATTATTGAATAATAATATCACAAAAGTGATTTGTTATTAATATCTTACTTGAAGAAAAAATAAAAAATATGTTTTATTAGAAATAGAAGGTTGAGTTTCATGCAATTATATTATTTTATATGAAAAACGATAATCGATATAAAAATGTTCAAAATAAAAAGTTTATTTATTTATTTTTATTGGTTTGATTTTTTAAACATGTCATTTAGGCATTATTCGGAACTCGTGTCACAATGCCTTTCTTATCAACATAAACACGAACACGATTCCATCGAAGATCCTTTGTTACTGGTGTTCCCTCTGGAATTATCACGACATTTGTAAAACCTATTTTATTTTATCAATTAAAATTCTATAGGTATATAATAAAAATAAATTACCTGTTTCTTTTTTAATAATATTAACTGCATCTTGACCATTTTTACCTACTAAATCAGGCCATCTACGTCTTTCAAATCCCGGAAATTTTCCTAAATGTATCAATGAAAAATAAAAGCGCAATAATGTATTAACACTTACGACAAGCAAGTTTAACTGGTACATCAATAAGTTTTGTTCGGTCAAGACCAATTGGTTTTATTGATATAGGTGCATCATTAGTATATAATACTTTATCATCCTTATTTTTAATATAGACACGTAATGAATACGAAACTCCACCAAAAATTTGTTTTGATGAATATTTTATTGCGAATGCCATTGGAAATCGAATAGCTTTACCTGTTCCTTGTGCAATGACTTTTGATGATGCATCAGCAAGTGATGTATCAACTAATTCAACTATTAATTTTGAATCAGGTTCAAGTAGTATAGGTGAAGCACCAGAAAAAACTGCACGACCACGTAAAACAAATTTTTGCTCATCTTTTGGAAGACTTGCTGCATCTTAAAGATAAATAAATATTGAAATGCATAAAAACAAAAAAAAACATAATTAGCTTCATATACAATTACCATTTGAAGTAATTAAATAAATAGCACTGATGATAAGAAATAGTGTATTCATGATTCAATCTAGAAAATATAATTACAACTTAATGTTTTTTCTTGTGTAAAAACAATTATTTGCGTCGAAGACAATTATATGCGTGTGTATATCGTATAGCAATATGAAGAATACTTCCGATGTTAAAAGGAAAAAAAAAAATATATATATATGTGTGACAGATAAGTATGATGATATGTTGACAGCAAAAAAATAAGGCTTCTTGTTATTGTAGAAAAATATAATTAGATACTCTTCAGAGTTAAAAAAACCTATTTATGAGAAGGAAGAAAGAAAGAAGATAGATGTATACAGCGTAACGAACTATGTTAGTATTGCAAAATGATATGTAGGTATTCTATCGTCATTATTATCGCAAAAAAACATCGCTGTTATTTTTGCGTTCTTTCGAATACATGTGAGGCAATTGTCAGAGAAAAACTAGGAAAAAATGATTAATTTTGTACAGTTCTGTCGAAAAACTTACGTAAATTAACAATCTTTGAGTGAAATTTTATAAAAGATAATGAGAAAAGATATGTACTTGTAGTTACAATGATTCATAATATATGTTTGATATATTTTTAATAAAAATATAACTTTGAAATGATTAGAATGAAGCGACCTCTTTTTCCAACATCATCAATCTTTTTTATTGGTTATGGTTGAATGAATCATCTGATTTATTTGTTTTCTATTTATTTACGCACCGGGCCGGCTCAGTTTTATTTCTTTCCCATTCGTTTTTTGCAACCCTCATTTATTTGTTCAGTTAAATACACTTTTCTATATATACAAGACTTTCATAATCATCTTTTTACACAAATCATTTTATTCAGAAAATTCTAGAACAAATTTTCAATACTTAATGTTATTTAATTAAAAATAAAATGACTGTTGTAACACCACCACCATCATCGGACGGTGAGGCTCAACAACAATCACAATCTCCATCGAATACTGCATTCGAATGGAAAACATTGATTGAAACATTTAACGATAATACGAACAGTACAAAATACAATGAACTTGTTCAATCAATTTTACGATGGTTTGTTATAATTAGAAAAAAATTTTATATCTTTTCAATTTTTTTAGGGAAGATCTATTGTCTCGACTAGATCCAATAAATGAACAGTTTATAAATTCATTTGTTATTGTAGCAACACATTATCTTGTTGCAGGATTAGGACGAGGTTTGACAAAAACAAATAAAAGTTCTTTTTATCATTTTATATTTTCTAGTTGAACGTTCTTATTTTACCGATGTGATTAATGTAGGTAAATTATTATTAAAATATCTTTTACAAAATATTCTACCGAAAGTTACTGAAACTAATCGAGTAAATATAAATTTCTTTTTTTTTCTCGTAATCATTTAATTTTTATTCTTTTTATATTTTTAGTTATCAACATTAAATGCAATTAAATCATTATGTTATTCTCAAACATTTCTTTCTTCTTCAGAAGTTAAAGATTGTTTAGAATTTATTAAAAAATCCGATGGACCACAAATAAATAAAGATGGTTAGGAAAAAAATAACTAACATTCCTTTTTTTCAAAAAAAAGCAAATATTTATTATATATTTAAGATCGTCGATTACGTTCATCAAGTAGAACAACAATAATTCGACGTGAAACTGGTCTAGTTGATTCATTATGCAATGCTGTTTTATTCGATTTTTCATCATCAGATGATTCATCAAATGGAAATAAACGTGAAAGACCACATTCTGCTGGATCATCATCATCATCATCAAAATTAACCTTTCCTAGTATGTTAAATAAAGTTATTAATTAATCGAAATATTTTCTAATTATTTTAAATATCTATAAATTAAAGACTAAATTATAAGCAAATCTTTTTAAAAAAATATTTATTTTAGAGCATATGAGTCAATTACAATTAACATATTTCAAACAATTACATGGTGAACAGTCTTTCAGTGAAATACTTTTTCGTATGCCATTGATAGTTGATTCAAAAATTCATATAAATGATATTCTTCAAAAGGATATAATTATTTTCGATAATGATACACAATTTCGAGAGAAGTATATTTCAAAAAAACAAAAATCTTTACTTTTAATATGTATCGAAATGTTTTCCTTTTTTTTATTTATATAGCTTAACATCAATTAAAAATGATCTGGATTTTATACGTCGTGCAATTCAATTGCCGATAATTGAACCACTTAATGAAAATCGTTTGAATAAATTTGTTACTATATCGTTTAATTCATTATTAATTGCATTAAAATATGTTCATTTAGCAATAAATAATAATGAAATAATCACTAATGATCAAATTTTACATGATATTGCACGTATATGTATTAAACTCGGTGATATTATACGATCATCACCTCGACTTGAAAATTCACGAAATGTTTTTCTTAATTATCATCTTCTATTAGCAATTACATTGACAAAAGGAATAAAACAAATTCTTCAAAACATTAATAATAATCATCAAAATGAAACACAACAACAATCAAAAGTGTAAGTTAAATTTGAATATACAGGGTGTTTCATAAGTTTTCAGGCACGACGAAATTCGTTTATACGGACGCCTAGAACAATATCTATTCATTATGTTTTTATATCAGCTTCGAGTACGTGTGACTGCCTTTATAATGATATATAATTGAATAACATCTTCCGTTGTAACACTAAAAATATAAACATGATAATGTGATGATAAAATTTTCAAAATCGGCAAAATTGGATGCAGAATGGATCAAAACGTTTGCAATATTTTTTTATTTCACATTTATCTCGTCGTAGACAAATGATAAAGTCTTGAATTTGTTTTTAAAAGATGCGGTGTGAAAAGCTCGACGAAAAAATGTCTAAACAATTACATACTGATTTGCTCTAATGACATCTTGAGGGTGTGAGCCACCTTCATCCTCACCCTCACCCTTCTGATGTTTATATTTTTAGTATTATAAGAGAAGATCCTCTTCAATTATATATCATTTGAAAGGCCATCACGAGAACTCGAAGCTAATATAAAAACATAATGATTTGACATTGTTTTAAGTGTCCGTATAAACGAATTTTATCGTGTCTCAAAACTTATGAAACACCCTGTAACTTCTAAAATTTATAATTTCATTTCTATTAGATCAATAAATAATTTATTAATTCATCTCACTGCAATTCTTATGTTTTCAACTCGAGAATTAATTAATGATCTTTCATATTCAGATCCAGATATTCAAACGAATGATTCTCTATCTGAAAAATTTTCTTTTAATAATCTAACAATATCACTTCATTCATATTATCGTTATTCTTATTTAAAAGAATGTCAAACATTAAAATTATTTTTAACAATTTTACAACGTCTTATATCATCTTCAACAATAAAACCTATTGTATCAACTATTCCTGATGCACCACCATTACCATCAGATATTCCAACAACAGAAAATAATAATGAAGATCCATTTAATTTAAGAGATTTATTTGATGAAACAAATACAACAATTATACCAAATACTTCAGCAATTCAACCAACAAATTATCGTTCATTACCATCAAATAATCGTAAACGAACAATATTAAATCGTTGTTTAGATATGGATGTATGTCCGGAAGAAAATTTTGATCAAGATGATCATTATGATCTATTAAATTATCTTGATAAAAATTATTTAAATGAAAATACACCTATTCTTATAAATGATCTTAAATCAACATTAAATATACATGAACAAATTGAAAATTTATCAAATTTAATTAAACATTCAATAATATTACCACGTTTTATTCATAATCTTTTACAAAATGATATATTAACACATATAAATGAAAATATTTTACTTGAAAATCTTGGAATATCATTTAATCAATTATGGCCATTAAAAATACCTTTAAATACATTAATTATTCTTCTTAAAATAGTTCTTAAACGAAAAAATAATGAATTAATATATACATTATGGAATAAATTTCTTCAAAGTATATCAAATTCATCCGATGAATTAAATCTTGAACATTTACAAATTTTTATTATTTTCTTTCATCAATTAACAATTGCACAACGTAAAAATATTCTTATTGAACTTGTTAAATTTATTCAATCAACTAAACAAAATATTTATTTATTAATTTTATTTGAATATATTATGTATAATTTCTATGAAATACCAATAGAAATTATTGAAAATATTCAACAAATTATTTCAAAAAGTGATGTAACACCTACAACAAATTTTAATCAAATTGTAACAAAAAATAATTCAAATTATCTTGATAATTTTGCATTAAATACTCTTTATAATAATTCAATTTATAATCAATTTTATAATTATCTTATTCAACAATTAGATTTTACGAAAATAAATAAAGGTAAATTTTATTTAAATAACTTGAGTAAAACAAAATTAGAAACATTGATATTTTTATTGAATAATAGTCAAAGATAAATATAGTTAATATGTGCATCCAAGGTGATTGAATCCAGTTGCCGTTTACAAGTCGTATTCTCATTAAGATATGGTCGTAAAATACAATGCCGTATACAACGGTTTCACTAATGAACAAAATTTCTTTGAGATTTAATATAGACACTGAATATTATCGAGTAATAAAGGAGTGCGACTGCAGATTAAACTGACATAAAAATTATATCAACAAATTGACTATCCGAAAGTTCGACTGTATCGAACTATATTTCATAGAATAATTTAACTTAGATTTTTCAAAGACTTAAATATCCATCCATCTTTTTCCCTGAATGGGCATTAGTTATTACTGATAAAATGCAATAGAAAAAGGTATATCAACAGATGATCTCCTACTCCGTTACTTTCACTCTTTTGTAAGATGACTCAATTGTCAAAGACTTCACTACCAAATCACCGTACAATACTATCTCAATCGGTGAAAAATCTTCATCTTTTAATTTTTATTATCTCATATTAATGTTCCAATGAGAATATATATATATATTGTATTTTAGATGGCCTGAACAATGCACAATTGAAACAATATTATGATTTATTATGGCGAATACTTGGATATTTACCACCATCTAATGAATTTATTGAAAATATGAATACATATACTGAAACAACACATTTATTACATTTATTTCGTTTTGAAAAAAAATTAATTCAAGATAAACATATTAAAGATTTTCTTTCAAAAGAAATTATATTTAAAGATATTCAATGGTTTAAAAATACAACAAAAAAATCTCATACTTTATTTGATTTAATTGTTTATCAAATATTATTACAAAATCTTACATCAACATCTGAAGAAATAAATTTTTTATATGAAATATTTCTTCATGAATTTAAAACATCATTAAATACACATGAATATTTAGAATCTTTATCATCGATACCAATAACAAAAAATATTGAAGATAAAACTAAAACAATAACTATTCCAACATTACCAAATGATTTTGAAGAATTATTTAAATTTCAATTAAATTATTCACTTGAACAAAATGATTTATATTATATATATCTTCGTCAAATTCTTCAAATATTATCAACAATTAATTCTGAAATTGATAATAAACAACTTTATATTGAAATTCAACTTGATAATAATTTACAATTTCTTAAAGAACAAATTAAATTAAAAAATCTTAATAATGATACAATTAATAATGATATATGTGAATATATTTATAAAAATATATTTCATATATTATTTAATAAAAATTTTCCAAATGATATTATAACAGAAGATATATATCATGATTTAATTAAATATCTTGATGAACAATTTCAACCAAATATATTTCAAAATTGTTTATTACCATATGATTTATTTGATTTACTTTATTTAACATCAAAACCAAATTTATCAATATCAATATTTGCAAGAATGTTAATGTTATTTAATAAAATATTTACATATTCAAATCAATATCAAAATTTATTAAAAAGTTTAAATCGTATTGCTGATTTAACAAATGAACAATTATCACAATGGTTATCAAAACTTGTTTTACCACAAAATAATGAAAAAAATCAATTATATACATCAGAACAATGTAAACATATTTTAGAAACATTTACAAAATATTTAATTAAAAAAAATGATGATGGAACAAATATGATTGGTGAAGAAGTTTCATTATCAATTTTATCTGTTTTAATACAATTAGGAAATGAATTATTAAAACCAAATAAATTTGCATTAGGTTTTCCACAAATTATACAATTATTAGTTATATTAGCTGGACATGGATCAGGTAATGGACATACATATTTATTTCAAGCTGCAGCTATTTGGTTGGAATTTTGTGCCGATACATTAACAGATAATAATGACACGTAAGATATTTTTAATAAACTTTTTAATTAAAAAAATCTTTTTTTTTTTTTGTATTTCTTTTAGTTCAACACAATCATTTTCATCATCTTTACTTACTTCATCTATTGAATCATTATCTCCTTTTCATTTAAATATTCTTGAAGCAAGTGTTTATTTACTTGCTTATATAAATGATATATTAATTGCATTAAAACATTTATCAACAATTGAAACGTCTTTATCTTTAAAATCATCTCTTAAAAGTGATGAATCAGATGATGCTGATGATGATTCTCAAGATGATGATGATAATATAAATGATTCAAAAAAATCTCTTCTTTCATCAACAAATCAAACTGAATATGATCCAAATAAATTATGTACATATACAACAACAAAAAAAGAATATGCTAATCAACATTGGTATCATTGTCATACATGTAAAATGATTGAACGTGTTGGTATATGTCAAATATGTGCAAATGTTTGTCATAAAGATCATGATATATCATATGCAAAATATGGTTCATTTTTTTTGTGATTGTGGTGCTAAAGAAGATGGTTCATGTCAAGCATTAATTAAACGTCCAATAACAACAATTATACAACCAATAACACCATTATCATCATCATCATTAACAAAAAAAAAAGAAAATTAAAAAATCTTTATCATTAATAAATAAAAAAAACAAAATTAACAAATCGTCAACGTCGTTTAATTCGTCAAATTAATTCTAAACAACAAGAATATCATTCATGTATACAAAGTAAACATATACCATTAAATTCACTTCGATTATTTAAATTACTTCAACCATATATTAATAATGAATATCAACAAATATATAATATTGATAATAAATTTGATTTAATAACAGAATTTTTAAAATCAAATCAACATATATCAATTGATAATGATGATAATAATACTAATACTAATACTAAACAACAACAACAATTATTTACTGGTATATTACATTCACAAGAAAATGCATTTGAAAATGTTAAATTATCATTTACAAATGAACATGGACAACAAATAAAACAATTACTTAGTACAAATTCAATACGTCGTCAAGGTATGTGTATAATGTCATCATTAAATAATGATCAAACAAAACAACATTTAATTGTTAGTCAAGAAAAAGGTAAACAAGCCATGATAACTGTTTTACAATTAAATTCATTACTTAAACAAACAACAACAATGATTAATAATACAAATACATCATTAAATGATAATTCAACAAAAAAAAAAATTAACATTAAATAAATTAAATACATTTAATATACCATTTACAATATTATCTATGCAACCAAATCAATTAAACAGTGATTATTTATGTATAACTGGTTTAAAAGATTGTCATATATTAAATATTGATAGTAATGGAAGATTAAAAGAACCAACAATTATTCTTCAACCAAATTTAGATTCAACAGGAAATTATATTATAAGAGCACAATGGTTATCTGATAAAAATCAATCTCAATTAGCATTATTAACAGCTGATTTTATTAAAATTTATGATTTAAGTATTGATTCAATTAGTCCAATTTATTATTTTATTCTTCCAACAGGTTATTATTAAGTTTTTTTTTTGTATATTGTGACACCGATGGAATAGTACAGTTAGTTTTGAGTAACAGTACAATAGCGATAGATATATCTTATACTTTTCGATGATAAAAATTTTATTTCATTAAATTTGATAAAGTTATTATATTCTCCTTGTAAAATAGATTCATTTTTATAATGCATTTAAAATAAGAAAAAATATTTTTTTTTTATTTAGGTAAAGTACGTGATTGTACATTTTATTATACAAAACGTAATAATATTGAATATTGTTATATATTAATAATGGCTTCAACTGGTTATATATATTATGAACAATTATGTGAATCATCATCAGCTCGTAATGGTTCATTTTATGTAACAAATACACTTGATATTAAACATGAAACAATAACTGAAACAAATAATAATGGTATATTACTTGGTGGTGGTGTATCAGTTTATTTTTCATCAACATTAAAACTTTTATTTTGGTCATATGTACATGGAAAAAATTTCTATGGTATTATTGATGAATTAAATATTGAAAAATTATTAATGATTAATTCAATTGATGTTAAAATGACTCCAACAACAACAACAACATCAACAAATGGTAATAATAAATCAACATCAACTTATCATACATTATGTTCATGGTCAGAAATTCCTCATCATCCTGGTTTAATATATACAATGACACAAATGACAAATAATCCTGTTATTTTAATGATCACACCATCAACAGTTCGTTTAAGTGAAATAAAAATACAATTAAAAACAACTAAAATTCAAGATATTGTTGGATTAAGATATGATCATCGAACAACATTTATATTATTAGCTGATGATGGAAGTTTAAAAATTTTATTAGCTGAATTAGATAAAACAAATTATTGGTTAAATAAATTATATCAAAAAAAGAAATATTTTCCTATGATTGATTTTGATATAAATGAAGAAAATTTTGATTATGAAAATCTTAATTATCAATATACATTATCAGATAATGAAACAGATGATCAACAAGAACCAACTATTAAACGTCGTAAACAAACAATTACAACAACAACGACAACAACAACAACAACAACAACAGCAACAGCAGCAACAACACCAATAATTAATCAAAATAATGATACATCAAATGATTTAATTAAATTTCCTATAGATTTTTTTGAATCATGTCATGTATTAACTGAATATGAATTTGGTGGACGAGATTTACTTGATGTTTATAATGTTGCACAACTTAAATTACGTTTATCAACACCAGGAATGTTTATTGCTAATGTTCGTACAGGTGGTTTTACATTAGAAGTTATTAATAAAGATACAGATACTATGGTTGTGACTGGTGTTCGTATACATGTTGGTTCATATTCAATGGATAAATGTCCACAATATTTTGAATTATTTGGACGTACAGTAACGGTTAATAATTTACAAGGACCACGTTGGTATGATTTATGTTTAACACGTGAAGAATCTATACAAGCTGAAAAAAAAATTTAATATATTTATTTCACAATCTGTTGATACAAATCATATAACTGTTATTGATGATGTTAAAGTATATGGAAAAACAAAAGAAGAATTTCAATGGCCTGATGATGTTGATGCATCATTATTATCTTCAACAACTAATACAGGTATGGCAGCAACAACAGCAATTAATAGTTATTTACATTCATTTAAACAAACAAATGATGAAAAAGAATTATCTACATTACCATTACCTGATAGGTTTGTAATTTATTTTAGATTGTAAAAAAAAAAAACTCATAATAAATAAATTAATATAATTATATTTTAGATTACTCGTATATAGTATGCAAGTATTAAGTGGTTCAATATCATTACATCATAATCTTGATGAACAAAATCGTTCAAAATTACATTCTGATATTGTTCAATATACATCTAATATGTTTCATATGTCATTACCAATGCAAGTTCAACGATATTCTCGTCAATTATTAAAAGAATTTTTTTCTTCAATATCATCAATAGATCATGATTTTTATGAACATATTGATCGTTTACAATTAACATTTTTATCTCAATGTTTTTCATCAAATAATTATTTAGAATTATTTAATGATATTCATACATATGAATATTTATTATTATCATTATTATCTATAACACGTCATCGTCCACATAATATAAATAGATTTATAAATATAAATCAAAATGAATCAAAAGATGTTATATCAAAATCTGCATCAATGGAAATATTTATACCATATTTAATAAATATATTTTTTAATTTATTAAATCAACGTCCATCAAATCCATTACTTGAATCAATTGATAATAAAACAATTGATTTAAAACATATTGAAAAACTTCTTCATATACTTGTTGATATATATCATTCATTAGCATTAAATGAACCACAAATATGTATGAATTTAATTATTGATTCTTATATACGTTTATTAACATATCATGATTATCATATTAATTTTATAATAAAAAATGCATTAAATCGTTGTATGCAACCAAAAATTCAACGTTTAATATCAAAATTATCTACAGCAAGTGATTTAAATCAACAAGATTCATCTGATAAACAATTTCATTCAGTTCCATTATCAGCACAAATTTATTCAAGTGAAGAACAAAATCGTTTACAATGGACCGATACACCACCATCAACAACAGCAGCAGCAGCAACAACAATAGCAACAACAATAGATCAAGCAACAACCGATGAAACAGCTATGTTAGAATATGCACTTGCATTAAGTATGTCAGAAAATGCTAATCAAGTACCATCACCACCTCCACCATTAACAACAACAACAGTAACAGATGATGTTCAACAAATAATTGATTATGTTGATAATGATGATGAAACTCCAACAACACAAAATGATCTTGAAATGAATCAAATGATGGAATTAATGGTTAATGCTGCTGTTGATAATCAACAAACAACAAATACACAAAATGATAATAGTGATAATAATAGTTTATATGAAGGTGATGATGGTCATGTATCAGAATCAAGTTCAACAACAAATGATGGTGGTGAACAAAATAATAATAATAACAATACATCAACACCAATTCCACCACCTGTACCACCTACGACAACAGCAACAACAACAACAACAACAGTTCCACCATCTTCATCATCAAATGATTCAAATTCAACAATAAAATTAAATATAAATGAATCACTTGATTCAACAATATATGAACAACGTTTATATGATTTAAAACGTTTAATTATTGAAAAATTATTAGATAATCTTGATGAATATTTATTACATAATAAAGAATTAAATGGTTTAAATTCTATTGCTTATTTACAATTATTATTAACATTAACAATTGAATTTGCTTCAAAATCAGATGAAAATAATCAACAATTTGTTCGTTATATATTAAAAAGTTTATTAAGACAAATGACATTTTTAAAAGATCTTAATCAAGATGATTTAATACAACGTACATCACAACATGAAATAGAATTAATGTTATTAAGATTATTTACTGTTTATGTTTCATTTATGCTTAAAGTACGTGCAAATGAACGTGAACAATATATACATTTATCATTAAATGCTGCTAAACAATTAGATGAATCAAATGTTGTTAATTATTGTTTATATGCATTAAAAATTGTTTATAAATATTTATTAAAACAACCAATTGATGAAAATTTATTAAATGAACAAACAATTTTATCACCAAATGGTACAATAACATCAACAACAAATACACAACAAACATCATCAACATCATTAATGATTTTATTAAAATTAACAAATCAACAATCATTACCAGATTTATCACCATTTTTTTATAAACAATATACAAAACATCATGCTAATGATGTTTTTGAAGCTTATCCAGAATTATTAGCAGAAATTGCAACAAGATTACCATATCAAGTAAGTTAAATAAAATTAATCGATTTATTTTATATTTTCTTATTAATAGATGAAAAAAGTATTTGATTCAACATCTGAAACACGTCCATTTTTATTATCAACTGAATGGCAAAAATGTTTATGTGAATATTATGTTTTACCTCAAGCATCATTTCTTAAACGTCAAATACGTAAATTACTTATGTATATATGTGGTTCACGTGATAAATATCGTAAATTACGTGATTTACATGTATTATCAACAAATTTAAATGAAATAAAAAAAATTTATGAAGAAAATTTTTCAATAATTAATAATGATCAACGTAAAATAATTTCAACACAAATTCCATATGTTACATTAATGCGTCTTGTTGATCATTTAAAATCATGTCAAGATATAAGTATACAACGTTGTTCAAATTGGCAAAAATTTTGTAAAAATGATTCATCAATATTACATTTTCTTATACAATTAATAATGCTTGTTGATGATTCATTAGTACCATTTATTCTTCATTTATTAATTAATTCAATATCATCACCATCATCATCATCATCATCAACAGCAACAACAACAACAACAACATCAACATCATCAAATCGTACATTAAAAACAAGTAAATCTGTTCGTCCAAGTGATATTGATACAATTGATGATATATCTATATGTTCAATAGCATTACAATTTTCTAAAATAATATCAAATCAATTATTAGAAGATTTTATTCGTTTATTTTTATTAGAAAATAATCAACAATCAATACGTTGGTTAACACATACATTTTTATATAATTTATATATGAATTCAAATAAACAATTACAAGATACGATATTTGATTTATTAATTAATTTATGGTCAATAATACCATATTATGGTTTAAAATCATTTCAATATATTGATTTACTTGGTTATATTATAATAAAAAATAAAGATGATAAACGTACAAATGATTTTTTACCTAAATTAGAATTAATGTTAAAAACACAAAATTCTTTATTATTAAATCATCCAAATGCATCTACTTATCGTCATTTATCAACAATAATTGATATTGAACAAACAAATGGTTATTATTTTGAAACTGAACCATGTTTAGTTTGTAATAATCCTGATATACCATATCAACAAGTTAAATTACAAACAATTAAACTTGATCAACGTTATACAACACAATCACATATAATTAAATTAATTCAAGCATATTCAATACAAAAATTACATATAAAAATGTCAGAAATAAAACGTAATAAAGCTGTACGTACAATACGTTTTTATTATAATAATCGTCATGTACAATCAATAATTGATTTAAAAAATAGTGTTAATTGTAAATGGTTATTAGCTAAAACAATTAAATTAACAAATATTCAACAAACAGAAATAAAAATTGATTTTATTATACCAATAATAGCATGTAATTTAATGATTGAATATGTTGATTTTTTTGAAACATTAACAACAACAAATTTACCAACAATAACTGATACAACAACATTACAATGTCCAAGATGTAATTCAGCTGTTGCTGCAACACCAGGTATATGTCCAAATTGTGGTGAAAATGTATTTCAATGTCATAAATGTCGATCAATTAATTATGATGAACGTGATCCATTTTTATGTAATTCATGTGGATATTGTAAATATTGTAAATTTGATTTTATATTTACGGCTAAACAAATTAATTATGTTGAACCTATTGAAAATGATGAAGATCGATCAAAAACATTAATAAATATAAGTCAATTATTAGAAAAAACTGATAAAATTTATCGACAATTAATTAATCAAAAACCAATTATTGAATATTTATTAACAAAATTAGCATCTGATGATCCAACATCAACAGTTATACCATCAATACCAACAATAAATACAAATATAAATACAACAACAACAAATGATACATCTGATCAACAACAACAACCACCACCACCATCATCATCATCAACTACTACATTAACATCAACAAATAATCCAAATGGTATTAATCGTATTGTTCAACAAATTGCACCAAAATATAATATTGAATGTCGTCAAACATATGATGAACTTGGTAAATATATTCAAAAAAATCATATCAACACGTAAAGAACTTTATACATATGATCAACGTCATTCATCATTATCATCATCATCAACAACAACAACAACACCATTAATTTCATTACCATCAACATCACATCATTGTTATGGTTGTACATTATCAACAATATCACATTGTATATTATTACTTCGTGCATTTGTTTCATCATCAAATCGTTTAAAACAATCTATAACAAATAATACATCATTAATTGATGAATTATTATTAAATAATATACGTTATACAAATCATCAAATACGTAATGATGTACGTTTATTATTTTGTTATTTAACACGTGATAATTCACAATTAACTGATTATATAACAACAAAAATCTATAATAATATACAAATAATATTTGAAGAAAAATCACGTTTATTATATTCATCATTAATTAATTATGATTTATTAATACTTTATTCTCTTATACAACGTACAAATCAAGATGATAATGATTTATGTTGGGAAAATAAAATACGTTGTTTAATTAAATTATTTTTATATTCATTAAAAAATTTAACACCATATATACTTGAATTAATAACATTACCTTGTTTAAGAATGTTATTAACATTATCAAAAACATTATCAACAACAAATATTAAATTTCATTTAATTGATATGGAAAAATTTTTATCTAAACAAATAACATTTTCAGATTGGAATAATTCATATGATGATAAACAATTAATTATATCAAATAATTCATGGTTAAAATTATTAATATTTTGTCCACAATCAGCAACAATTAGATATTTAACATGTAAATTAATTCAAACACTTTGTATAAATGATAAACAAAAACTTTTTATTATACAAATATTAATTAAATATTTATATGTTATATGTGATGATAATCTATCAAAATATTCACATGAATATATACAATTAATAAAAGATTTATTAATAAATGATAATCAATTAAAATTATTATTATGTAATGATGAAAATTTTAATATTATACAACAACTTGCATCATTAATTGAAAAACAAATATCAATTATAAATAAACAAAATGAAAGAAATTTATCAAATTCAAATTTAACATTTGGTTATTCAATAAAATGTTTAACTGAATTATTAAATTTATTTCTTCAACAAGATGAATTAAAACAAAAATATAAATCAATATTAATAGCTATTGTTTTAAATAGTTATTTATCATTAAAAAAATTAATTATACAACGAACAAAATTAATTGATGAAGCACAAAATAAAATGTTAGAATTATTAGAACAAATGACACGTGGAAATGAACAAGAAACAAGACAATTTATGATTATTTGTATTGATACAATTGAAAAATTTCAATTAGATGATATGCAAACACCTTTATTTATATTTGAACGTTTATGTAATTTAATTTATCCTGAAGAAACTATGCAAGGAAATAAAGAATTTTTTATTGTTGTTGATAAAGATCCAAATCAAGAAGATTTCTTACAAGGTTTGTTATTAAAATAGGAATTTTTTACAATAATTAATCTATAATAATACAAATTTGGATTTATCTCTTTCCTCTATAGACTATTCTTGTTTATCTGTGGGGAATCAATCCAAACTTTTACTTCTATACACTTCAACATTCCTTTTTAAATCGTGTTTTATAAAAATAAATATTAGAATAGTGTTCTGCATTAGATTTCGCAACACATTTGTAATTCCATTCGAGTTGAAGCAATAGAAAAGAACTTTTTCAGAATCAATGTTATAGTGATGATGAAGTAATTTAACTACATATCACTAATGGCTAAACTCTTACGATGAATGACCATAGACCTACATACATATGACTATATCATTAAAAAAGCTCCTTTTTAGCATTTCTATTTTGTTATATACATAAGCTGAGTATATTCTCGCACTGACTAGTATTTGATTTTGATGTCTCTTCGGTGTTATGGATCAGTACAACGGTGTATACTTAGACAGTATACCTATATTAGGTTTATGTGTCGGTATATTTGTATAGTGAGATAAATACAGATTGTAGTGAAATGTTTTATAGCTGAAATGAATTAAATTAAAATTCATATCAATCAAAAGAATTGTCAAATAGATTTTTTCAAGACAATCTCAAAACTAGTACTACTGCCCAAAATCCTGAAATTACTCGTCTCAAGACTCAAAAACATATCGTATATCTTTGAATTTCAATATTCTAAAATGCTTCTCTTTCAGGTCGAATGGCAGGTAATCCATATAGTTCAGCAGATCCAGCTATGGGTCCATTAATGCGTGATATTAAAAATAAAATTTGTACTGATTGTGAATTAATTGCATTACTCGAAGATGATAATGGCATGGAATTACTTGTTGCAAATAAAATAATTAATTTAGGTTTATCAGTTCGTGATGTTTATAAAAAAGTTTGGTTACCATATATAAATTCTCATCAAGCAACACCATCAACTGGAGATCCTAATGCTGGTGTTCAACCAGTTGTTAATACAGCACAAACTGAACATGAACCTATGCATATTATTTATCGTATGCGTGGTCTATTAGGTGATGCAACTGAAGATATAATTGAAACATTTGATACAAAGAAAAATGCTGGTGAAAATGGTGAAGATGATCCTGAAGATATATATCATTTAGCAAATGTTCTTAGTGAACATTCTGGTTTAGAAACAATGCTTAAACGTTTAGATTCTATTCATGATATGTCATCAGGAAAAGCATTATTACAAATTTTATTAAAATTATTTGAATATGCAATTAAACTTAAAGTTAATCGACAACGTTTAATTGATCCTAAATTACGTACAATATCATCAATGTTAAATAAACTTAATTTATTATTAAAAACTGAAACTGAAGATCAAGGACGTGATCAAGTACTTTTAACATTAACAGAAAAACTTCTTTTTATTATGGATCAATTATTTAATGAAGCAACTACAACATTATCACAAGATAAATATAATGAATTCTCAATATCGTATGCAGGTTAGTCATCATATATTCACGGCATAGGAAAAGTAGTAGCTAAGACACTATAATTTATTATAAAATACTTTCAAAAAAATTCAGTACTGTTACATCATTCTTCTACTAGTAATATATATTCTCATTTGAATCTTAAAATTATATCCATTGAATTTTCTGGATATGGTACTATGTAGTTTCCAATTATTCAATTTAATTAAATAAAATCTAAGTGAAAAACGAATGAGAACTTTTTTTCAATAAAGAGAACTATAGAAAAAATGTTCAATAAAATAAATTAATCATATGTGAATAATTACAGAAATTATTGCAAATATTCTTTTGTTTTGTCATTACTACTCTTTATGTATCTTCATGTATATATAGATTTTATTAGAATTTAGATTCTGATGATATTAATTGAAGAATGATGCAATAATGTAGAAAAATGAGATAGCGTTTTTATTATTTGTCCAATTAGAAAGTAATTAATATAGAGACATCAATACGTAGTACAAAAAGAATTGTACGAATATTAAAGTAATAGATAGTTAAAAGAAATCCATACGATAAAAGATAAATTTTTGAAATATAAAATTTTTTATTTATTAAAGGTGATATTGAACAATTACGTTCATTACTTAATTATATCAAATTACCATTTGTTAAAAGTCATCAAACTTTAATGCAAGCACTTATTCATTTATTACCATATTTATCATTTGGAAATAAAGAAAAAATGCAAACATTACTTGATTATTTTAAATCTTATCTAGAATTTGATCGATTTGATCTGGAACAAACATCATCATCATCAACAACAGCATCTAATGATAATGATAGTCAATTACATTTAGATTGTTTTTGTGAAATTTGTAAACATTTAGATAAAAAATCTGTATATGGAAAAGAATTTCGTGATTTAGTTAATGAACCAACTGGTATTATTGATCAATGTATAAATTATATTGAAATAAATTCTCCACAAGTTAAAACATATTTAGGTATGCAAGATCAAGATAGTTGGAAAGAATTTTTAAATAAACCAAGTTTATCATATGTTTTACGTTTATTAACTGGTTTATCATATGAACATGAAAATATTCAAATGAAAATTGGACAAAGTTTAATTCCAATTTTACATAAAATTGAACAATTAACAACAGCTGGAAAAGTTGGAGTATTAGCTGAAGATCTTTTACATTCATTAACTGAAAATGAACAAGTGGCAAAAAAAATTGATGATGTTAGAAATCAAACACGTGCAGAAAAAAAAACGTTTAGCACAAGAAGCACGTGATAGAAAAATGCGTGAATTAAATTTAACAAAAACAGTACGAAATAAAACTTTATTAGAACCATCACCTATACCTTCACCTTCACCATCAACTAATGCTGATTTAACTGAAGAAACTGGTCATGTTTGTTGTATTTGTCGAGAAGGTTATAAATATTTTCCAAATAAAGTTTTAGCTATTTATACATTTACAAAAAAAAGTTGATATTGAAACATATGAAGCTAAAACACGAAAAACACCTGGTTATGCAACTGTAACACATTTTAATATTATACATATTGAATGTCATACATCAGCTATTAAACAAGCACGTTCAAGAGATGAATGGGAATCAGCTTTATTACAAAATGCAAATACACGTTGTAATGGTCTATTACCATTATGGGGTCCTGATGTTGCTGAAGCACAATTTACAACAGCACTTGCAAGGTTTGAATAATAATAATTTGTATTTTAAAGAGATTCTATTACTAAAAAAGAAACACAATTCATTTTTATTACATTTACTATAGTTTTTCATTAAATTCTATTAGTTAATTGTTAATTATAATCAAAAACTTCTTAAATAATAATTCATTTTCATATAAAAATTTTGAGAAAAACTATATCGATATACATGATCTATTTATGAAATATAAAATCATTTACAATAATTTAGATATGATACTAATATAATTGAAGCAACAGGTATTCGTGAAACATCTCCAACATTATCAATTCATGATATAAAACTTTTATTACTTCGTTTTGCTGATGTACAATCATTTAGTGAAGATACAGGTGGTGGTGGACGTGAATCTAATATACGTTTAGTTCCATATGAAATGCATGCAATTCTTTATGTTCTTACAACGTATGATAAAAATTTATCTTTGTTTTTAAATTATTCTTTTAATATTTCTAGAAGTCGACAAATTGATCGAGAAGAAAAATTATTACAAAATTTTCTTAGTCGTATTGAATCAACAATAAATGAAGCATTTGAAGTTGATGGACCTTTTTTTATGACAACATTAGCATTAATTATAATGAAACCAAATGATTGGGAAAAAAAATCGTTTAATTTTTCTTCAAAAACTTCTTCTTACTGCACATATTCGATCAGTAAATACACCAAATGATCGAACAAAGTAATAAAATAATAAAATTAAATTTAAATTATTGACGTATATTTTTTTTTGTTTTTTGTAGAGTCGCTTCAAAAGCGTTGAAAACATTTGCAACTTATAAAACATCTCTTGTATTTTTTGGTCTTATCAATGCATTTTTTGTTCATATGTTAAAACCAGTAAAATAAAAATATTAAATTTATTTTAGTTTTTCTTTATTAAAAATAATTTTCTTTTTCTTCTAGCGTTTTGATATGACATTAACTACACCATATAATCAACAATTGGCACAATTTCTTCGTTGTAATGATGCGTTTATTATGGAAGCATGTACAAAAATCTTAAAACATTTTGAACAAGATTTACTTCCAAGTCAAACATTTGAAACATTATTTAATGCATTAGATTTTAGTCAATTATCTGAACAATGGATACAAGATACTATTAATAATTTGCCATAGACAAAAACAAAATCGTACTTTTATGTGCAGTCTTTATTCATGCTTGAGCTTGCTATCTTGACTTTTCTTTCCGTCTTGGATATTTTAAGTTTACTTTTCTTTTTTGTTTGTGTGTTTTTTTTTCAAGCTAAAAGAAAATAAAAAAAAACGAGTGATTTATTTCTTCTTTTCTATATTGTTCTCGAATGTACATCATATAAGCATATTAAGACAAAATAAACATGATACTCTTTTCAAGTTAAATATTGTAAAAAAAAAAGAAATTCAAGGAATTAATCAAAATTTAGATAATTTATTCAATCATATTCTTTTATTTACATTTGTAATGAATATTGTCAAGAAAATAATGTTTACTAATATCAAACAGTACTTTTTATTAATAGCATTTTAAATGAATAAATAGTTCAATATGGATTTGTATAATTTGGGAATTTTAAATAATCAAACTCGGTTATATTAGGCTTAATTTTATGTATGGTTCCAGTTGCCCTAATCAATTCATTTATTATAATAAATTTTAAAAAAAGTTAGTTTTATTATACTGTTCAATTACATTAATTTAACATTAATAAACTCTAATAATATACTTTATTAATTGAAAAAAAAAGCTTGTAAAAGGTTGAAATAAAATGGTATCTAAAACTACTAATACAAGTATATTGAATTGTAGGAAAAGTAAATCAAATAGTGTATTATTCAAGTCATTTGAGCGCCACCGCTCACTTGCAATGTCTGACCGGTAATCCATTGACTTTCTGGACTAGCCAAAAAAGCAATGATATCACTAGTATCATCTGGAAAACCGGGTCGGCCAAGCGGACTCCATTGTCCAACTAATTGATCAATTTGTTCCTCATTCATCTTATCAGCACCGGGAATATATTGAGGCGCAGATGCGGCTGTTTGCAAAAAAATAAAATAAAATTGATCAATAAAAATAACAATATATAATAATAATCTTACCATACATATCCGTTTTAATTCCACCAGGAGCAATGCAATTTACAGTAATATTTCTTGAACCAAAATCGTAAGCTAGGCAGCGAACCATACCCTGAATAGCTGCTTTGGATGCAGCATAAATACTGTGTCTTGGAAATCCCTAAATATGTCAATGAAAAAAAATTTTATAGGATAAATAAGGAAGAAAATGTACTCTCTGAGCCGAAAGAGATGACATGAGAATAACACGACCATTATCTTTCATATGTGTGTAAGCTTGTTGTGCAACAAAGAATTGTGATTTAACATTGATATTGAATACCTACAATATCAAAAGAATTGATTCGTATTTAATCATCGAATATATTCCTGTCTATTATGAAAGATTCATAGTATTCATTACAAAAACTGAATTTGCGGAAGATCAACTTCGTTTGTTCAACTGTAAGAAAATGATTATTAGTTTCTTAAATAGAACAACTCAATTGTCTTTTCTAACAAGAAAAAAAACCTAAAGTGCGGATCTTTTATAGGTGATTAGAGATATTTTCTTACACTTCAAAAAATCATAATTATTGAGACTCCGTTTTCAAATAGTCTAAATACTGAATTGTAGTCTATAGTTATACTGTTCTGATATAAATATTATATATACTATTTAGAAAAAAAGAAATGAGTTCGAAATGAAATATATTTTCTACAATTCTTTCGAATACAAATAAGAATCTATATTAATGTAATATACCTTATCAATTTGTGCTTCATCAACCTCGTTAGGTTTACCCCAATGTTCAATACCAGCATTTGAAAAAACAATATCGAGTTGACCAAATTTTTCGATAATTTGATCAAAAAGCTTCACAACATCTTCATGCTTCGATACATCTGCTTGTACAATAAGTGTACGTACATTACATGCACGACATTTTTCAGCTACTTCTTCAGCTAGTTTTGCTGATGATAAATAATTGATAATCACATCAGCACCATGTTCAGCTAAACGAATAACAGCTGCTGCACCGATTCCTCTACTTGAACCGGTAACTAGCGAAAAGAACAATGAGTATATAAATAAATGAAATAATCGATAAAGAAAGACTAAAACTCACCGAGAGCGACTTTGCCTTTCAAGTTTTGTACACGATTTGTTGACATTATTATTATATTATGTAAAAATGAAATGTTTACTTAGTATATGTAATATATAAACATCGATTGTTGTTTTTAATAAAATAGCAATAATTAATCAAAATAACAATAATACAAATGTATCGTTCTGGAGTCATGAAAATAGGGTGATTGGTAACGATTTGCTTTGTTTATCGTTTTAATATGAAGGAGAATTAAAGGAAAAGTACCCGTCATTTTTATTAGCCTATTTATCGAGGACTTACTATAGTTCCTGTAATGGCAAACATACATTACTTTTGGATTACCTGGATTATATCTTTGTACAAACAGTGATGAACGGTTGGTAATATTTGTGATATCACCATTCACACTAATGGAATTTGCTCACATGAGTAATATAAAACAGAAAACCATTGAATTTCACATATTGTTAGTAATACCAGTCATCATATCCACAAATGGCTATAAAATATGACGACAAGATATAGACTATAGTCTGTCATTTCAAGTAAGTTGATGGCTTATCTTTCAATAAGCATATTGAAATATATTTTTACAATTAAGATCTTTTAGAAATACATCATTATTTTTTGTCTTTACATAAATATTGTATTTAGAAGAAATAGACAATGTGTCATCAAGGTATAAAATATGAATCAAACAGTATTTTGTATTATGTCTGTCTGCGTCATTTTTATTGCTGAAGCATAACCAATTAAAAGTATCAACAAATAATTTACGGTTAGTGAACAATCCGTACATTAGACTATAAGCTACAAGAAATACACAATGCAATAGATAAAAAAAATAAGTTATGTGTAATGTTTAACAAAATATCTTTTTTCTATATTCTGTTCTTTACGCATAACTGCGCATTAAAATGCATGTGCATATATCCAGCTATTATAAGTGTAATTATATTACATAAAAACAGTTCGGTATATTATTATTCGTTATTTGTTTTTCTCAAAAATGCCTGATGAAAAAATTTATGCTATCTCAGATCTACATGTAGATCATAAAACAAACATGAGATGGGTACAAGAATTATCAAATGAAAAATATTTAAATGATATAATAATTATTCCAGGTTAATATTATAATAAAATAATTCTAAGAATATATTATATCATACAATATTAATCATTAATTCTAGGTGATATAACGCATATTCTATCAAAATTAACGGATACATTAAAATTATTAAAATCAAAATTTAAAGAGGTTTATTTTTGTCCAGGAAATCATGAACTATGGACACGATCACAAAATGAAGATGAAGAATTGCAAATTGACAATTCCATAGAAAAATTTCACTATGTAGAAAATAAGAACAATATTTTTATATTATTCCTTACGCTTCTTATTTATTTTTAGATATTGAAACTTTGTGATGATCTTGGTGTACGTACTAAACCTGGTATTACGAGTCAAGGTGTAACAATTATACCCTTATATGGATGGTAAGTGTAATATATTTTCTTATTTTCTTTTAATTAGTATTCTTTATAGGTATGATGATAGTTTACATATACCAATTCCAGGTTTTTTAAGTGATTTAAAGCTATGGACTGATAGTTATCTATGTATATGGCCAAATGTAAATAAAGATAAAATTTATTTTTTAAATAAATTTTCATATTTTGTTTACTTTCAATACAAAAGAAATTTTCACAAGGTGATATTGCAAGATATTTTATTAACTTAAATAAACAAAATTTATCTTGTTTAAAAGATATTAAGGATAAATCAAAGATCATAACATTTTCACATTTTCTTACAAGCAAGTATGTATAAATGATAACAACAATAGATTTATTATATTTAAATTTATATTGTATCTGAATATAGAGATTTAATGGAAGCATATTGTAAAGAATTGATTTCTCGTAGACTTATGAAACCTCAGAATGAAAATAATACACAACATAACGAAGGAAGACCAAATATAGTACAAGGAGCTAATTTTACATCGGTAGCTGGTACTTACTTATTAGGTGAACAATTAAAATTAATTAAACCACAAGTGCACATATTTGGTTCGTAATATCTAACCAATATTTTATGTTTAAACAAGGTTTATTCTTTTTTAGGTCATAGTCATCGAAAAATGGTATTAGATATTGGTGATGGTATAAAATATATAAATAATCCGCTTGGAAATGTAGCAGAACGGCAAGATGGATCAATTGAGCCACCATATGAACCTTATGAAATAGACTTAACAAAATAATAAAACAAAGAAAAATTTAGATGTTTATGTAATTATTATATTAAAAAATTCTTATTAGCAAGAAAATAAATATGAGAAAATCTGATCATACTTTTTTTTTATCAAAAGCTAACACTTGAAATTCTCTGCAAAACAATATATGACTAAGCACAAAAACTGTTTAAGATATATTTGAAAAGAGATGAAAAGCGAAGACGTATAAAAAAATCTGTAAAAACTAACGGATTGTACATAGTGAATGACCATGCTTGCTATCTGATTTTGCATCACTTCCTACTAGTAAAAAAATAAAACATACCAAAAGATTCAGCGTAAAAAGTTCTACAATTTACATAACATTACTTATTTGATAGGTGCACTTTTCGTCTTTAACTTTTGAAGTTTGTTGTTTATTTTATATTTGTTTGATTCTATTTGAAAAAATATAGAATATTTACTTTAACATCTAAAAGACATTTATTGAAATATACAGAAAGTATTTTGTACAAAAATTTGTATTCATGTATTTTATTTCTTCTAGACATGAACAATTTTTCTTTGAAAAAAATATCTTACAATATTTCATATGTTATTTATTCTAGAAACGTAAGCTGATGCAAAGATCAGTTATATGGGTGAAAGTTTTTTTTTCAAGAATTTGATTGTAACATCGATTCAATTGATTAATGTGCTACTCTCTGCATAGTCACCTAATAGACTCTTACACAAGAATGAAGTCATGATCATAACAGCTCATTCTCTTATATACACATTCATCCTCATCGTCGTAATAACTCAAATCTGTTGGAATTCCTTGTTAATCTCAATACAATATGTCATTTATGACATTTTAAACGGTTTATTCATCTGTAGAATCTTGTTTTCCAGAATACTATTAAATTTAATTGTGCAGAATATTTGTATGCAGAGAAAAAAAAATCTTAAAATAAAATTGTCTAAAAATTATAACAATAATTAAACAACGTCTTTGATAAGATGCATGTGTTTAAGCAAGCGCAATATTTTTTGATCGAACCATTTTTTGTAAGGCATTGCTTGAAGCCATTCAACAGGTAGCGAACGATAGCCATATCTTGCACCATACATTGTGCCACATACAGCTCCATTAGTGTCTGCATCGCCTCCTTGTCGAATCAAATCATTCAGTGTTTCTGAAAATGATCGTGTTGATCTCAATCCATAGAAACCAGATGCCATACATTTATATGTATAACCAATGGTTCGCTCATCATCTAGACGAAGATCATCTAGAGTTCGATCTTGACTTGTATGCCATAAAAATTCTTTTTGATAATCAGGAGAAAGATTATCACCAAGTATGTTTAGTGTCTCTTGTTGAACACGACTGATAAGTGATTCAATGTCATCGATAACAGATGATTGTAATAAATAGGCAATAGCGAGACAAATAGATACACATGAAGCGACACATCGAGGATCAAAATGAGTCGTTTGACACATCCATATAGCCGTCGATTTAACCTGAAAAGCATAACAAAAAAAAAATACGATCAAATTCTAAAATTAATTATGTTTAGTTTTTCAATATTCAAGTGCATAATAGTGGATCCTTAAAAATACAAACTTTGTTCATAATTCTATACAAAATTTTGATTTACATTTTAGTACCTTTTCAATATCGTTGTAGTGCACAAGACCTGATGCCGAACATCGCATAACGGCTCCATTTGGTGCTGCTTGTCGATTACTTTTCTCCCATACAGTTCGACTTGCTTCTATTGGATTCTGAAGATATCCTTTTGAACAAATCACCTATTCATAATGAGAAAAATTAAATTCAGTGTTCCTGTTTTAGCAAAATGAAAATGGAATTCTGTTTTGATTTAGAAAAAAATCTATTTTTGTTTTACAACAATCTGTATTATTTTTTCATTATTATTCAATCTGATGTGAAGAAAAATTTATCATTTAATAAGAAATCATCAAGTAAATTATACTTGCGCTACATTGATTCCCAATCCAAGTCCTCCAAAATCGTTTAATTCTGGAAAACCTTGTCGAACCCATAAAGATAATTTTCTAGCAAATGTTATTGCATCACTATTTGGTTCAATCAATGTTTCCATAACTAATATCCATTGATCAGTATCATCAGTCCAATCACCTCGTTTCCATCGACCAGCATGAGAATTTTGAATATAATTTGGAAAAGGAATGAGTTGCATAGGATTTGGATATACGTCTTCTATTTGAGCACGTGTTTGAAATTCAGTAGATAGACCATAAGCATCTCCAAGAGCTTGTCCATATGCACAACCAAGAAATCTATCGAGAAAGTCGCCTTGCTTTACATTAGTTATTATAGGATTCAGTAGATCGTGTTCGTCAGGAAGATATGATACATTCGCATTAATATCGTCTTTAACATTTCTAAATGAGCAATAGAATTTTAAAAAATTTCCAGCAAGCAATTTTACACAGGTAGTCATTGTGAAAAAAAAACAAGCAAGTAAAATAAGTTTGAAACATATGATCTATTAACAAATAATGAATTACTAATTGTCTATGAAACTAATGTGACTATTCTAGATGAACTAATCTCAGATAAATCAAATGCAGAACATGATTTGAAGTAATAGATTCTAGCAAGAAAAAAATTCTTTGACTATTTACTTAAATTGTTCGTTTCCAGTATTTGTTTTACGCGCCATTATGTAAATTTTTTTATGAAATAATGAAGAACGTAGATTCTTTTTTTGAATTAATTTGTTAAATTTGAATGTAGTTACTTTGATTGTTGACGTCAACTATTATCTGAAAATATAGACAGAGAATAAGAAGTAGAAACCATAAACAATTTCGAATCAATTTAAATTAAATTTTATTTACGTATCAAATAAGAAATGCTCTGAAATAATGAAACATATTCTATTTCTAGAAATGGTTTTAGTTATGCTCCTATATCGAAATCGTCTTTAGTTTGACCAAGTTCTCGAACTTTTGCTTTAATCGGTCTAGAAAGACTGCAGTATTCCATCCAGAATATCTTCAATGATTTGTTATTTTTAAGCATGTTGCAGAGAGAATCGAAGCTTGAATCAGTTACTGATTTGTTCAAACGAAGATCAAGCCATTGAAGACTTTTATTATCATACGCAAGCACATCAGATAATCGTTTAACTCCTTCGTCCCCTATATCATTGTGAAATAACCAAATACGAGTTATTGTTGTATTAACTTTAAGCATTTCAGCTAAATATTGAGCGCCAACATCTGTAATTCCATTTTGTCCTAAAGCGATACTTCGAAGAGTCGAATTATTCATTGATAAAGCTTGTGTCAGAGAGTATACACCCATATCAGATATTTGATTATTCCAAAGATTTAATTCATCTAATGTTGTATTATTATTTAAAGCATTAGCAATAATTGTAGCACCTTCTGAAGTTATCAGATTATCGTTCAAGAAGAGAGCTGTGCATTGTTTCTGGACAATCGCCTGTTTCACCACAATATTCATATCATGATCTGTTAGTTGTTGGAAAGATAAATCGATTTTCGAATGAAATTCATATTTATCAATTTTGCTTTCTAATTGTGGATTTCGATAGTCTTCAGTCGTCATTGAAGAATGACTAGAATCAAGAAAAAAAATGATGTACTGAAATATTGAAATTTGATTAATCTATTTAAAATAAGCCATTACTTACAGAAAGTTGAGTTTTTCAAAGAACGAAGAGTTAATGTCTTGTATTATTGAAAATTCCAAGTTTGTCGAACTAGAATTCTCTTATAGAATCGTCTATAAAGAAAAAATTCAAGCATGTTTACAGATATAGAATAGTTTTACTCCGAATTTATCTTATCTTTATCAAAATAATAGACAGTTATGATAAATAGTGTCGAAGAGAACATAAACAGAATGTTCTAGTATTTAATTTGCTTGTATGGTAACGAGGGTGAGGGACAAATCGACGATTTTTTGGAAACTTCTTAAAAACTTTTAAAGTCTCATGTAACTCATCCACCAAAAAAAGAATACATTTGATCGGAAATGCACAATGAATTTTTTTTTATATTTGGTCTTACAAAAAATGTTCTCTTACTCACTTATGTTTTTTCTTCAACCTTACTAAATGAATCAACAACCAACTATTTTCTTCTCAAACACTTAACAATAGATGACTTTTCCTTTGTAAAAAAAATACACTAGTCATCAATAAACAAAACAACCAATACGATTAATTACCTTACGAAAAGACAAAATCGTTATTAACGGACTGTTAAAAAAGTATGTCAATCTGTAGCTAGGTAAAAAAAAGCATTAACACGAATGTGAATGATTATGTTCTCTTCTTCAAAACAAGTCATCATCCAAATCCAAATCAAATGTATATCTAAAAAAAAAAAACGATGTACAAAAAGAATCTCATTTCTCACAAAACACAACCTCATGAATATATTCTCCTCTTCTAGCATTTTCATATGTCACATGTCAACAATACTCTTCTACTGAAGAGGTAGCGCATATGAAAAAAAGGTAGAAAAAAAAACCAAAGCAAAACAAAACATAAAACAGGCAAAGAATATTGTTTGATTGTTCTCTTCCGTCTCTCTCTTTCTTTCTCAACATATATGTATCATGCGTGATTGCTTCTTTTTCCTTTGAAAGAAAGGAGTTGAAATTAAAATTAACCTTCAATCAAACATATCAACAATATTGCTTTTTGTTCTCAAGTTAATCCAAATTATGGGTTTTTTCTCAATAACTATGTGTTATTTCTAGCGTAAAATATCAGTAGTAATCTCAAAAGTACACATGAATATAATAAAGACATTTTAGTAATATTTATTTCTCGTTTACTTAATTTTTAAAACGCTCAAGTTTAATATTGTGCTGAATAAAGTCCATAGAATGCTATATATAATACTGCGCATGTATATCCAATTTCAATGTGTTCTGAAAAGAAAAATTAAAGTAGCCTACATATTGTTTGATACTACCTCTTGTGTAGAACCACAAATATTCTGAGAAATTATATTTTATCAATATGCTTTCACTCACAAGCAAGAGAGAACAACGGAAAATTTTTTATCTTGTTGATGGTTATTCTGCTGGTTTCATTATCCTTTCTTGTATTCTCATACTTTTTAGTTTGTCTTACAAACCACCTCAATTCGAGTTTATCATTATTCCTATGCGACAAAAAGAACATCTTTTGTCAATATTACCTTTCTTTCTTACGGTGTCTTTATCAAATAAAATAATCAAAGCTATGATTTTGTAAGCAAACACAGAGAATGACAACATTATAAGACCTTTCTGTTTAAATTTTAAGAACAATAAAGATTTCTCTGAATAAAGAAGGTTTTATTCCGATCTAATCTCATATCAATAGAAGCATAATTGCAATCTATCATCCGCTATATTTATTTGAATTTGATTAATTAACATTAATGAAACATATTCAAAATTTTAAATCTTACGACGAAAGGCCACTAACTATCTCCTTACTTTTGAGCTGAAACTCAGTTGACAATAGGTAATTGAACGTGCTGATTCCGAATACTACAATGGTTTTAGTGCGCTTTTAATTTAAAGACCTATTTTTAAAGATCTTGATTGTTCAACCGAAAAACCATTTTCACTAAAAAATTTTCTTGATATGTCCAAATGAAAGAGCACGTTGTCGAATCTACAGAAAACAATTTTTCAAGACTCTAAGCGAGACTTTAAATGAGTTTTCTGCGTCTAAAACCTAACAAAAGCGAGAAAACCGCTAATATTCTTACTCAATTTATGAATCAAAAAACATAAATCGAAAGCGAGCAAAAACCATTGTAGTATTCGGAATCAGCATGTTCGATTACCTATTGTCAACTGAGTTTCAGCTCAAAAGCAAGGAGACAGTTAGTGGTCTTCCCTCGTAAGATTTGAGTCGTTTATTTTTACATTCATTTGATAATATTTTTGAATAAGATCATAATATTTAACTGTTTATTATTCATGATGGTATTAACATAGTCTTATAGTTTATGTGTAACAACAAAAAAAACGATAATAACTACAACGCTTTTACTGGAATTTTTTAGAATAAAAATCATTTCTCTTACATTTTTTTGATAATCTTAAGTTTATAAAAGTAACATATTTGGCTGTCTTTTTTTGTAGATATAAATCCTTTTATATAACTAAATAGATATGTTCAGAATCTTCTTTTTATTTATTTGTAATGCTGTCAAAAGCTATTTGAGAAGTTAGTTAATTGTAACAAATATTATCAAAAATAAAAATCCGTTCTAGAAGTCCCATACTATTCATTGTAGTGTTAAAAATGTAGTTTTCTTATTTATAATATTATGATTTAAATAAAACTATCAATTTTATATTTACAAGATTTATTAATAGAATATGCTAGAATTGCTTTTGTTTTATGTTTTAGACAAGAAATTTTTTATGATCTTTCTCTTGTTTAACATAATATCAAACTATATCAATTTTATCTATCAGACAGAAAAAAAGAGATCTATGATGATACATTAGTATCTAGGTGAACATTTTTTCTACTTTCTTTCTTTTTATTTGGATTTATTCGTCTACAAAGTTCTTTACCAATAGAAAAATAACGGATTAGAATATGGGGATTATTCTAATAAATTATGATAGAGTATGACATTGTTCAACAATATTTCAGATGTTTATATCTATTTAAAAAAGCTGTCGACAAATTAAATATGATTTATTGTAAATAAAAGAAACAACAAAAATAATTTTTTTTAATATAAATCAATAAAAAAAATTTAATTATTTATTCAGTCATTAGTAATTAGAAAGTTCACAATTATAGGATAAATTTTCTATAATTTCTCAAAATATAAATTTCTCTGACAAATCTTTTTGAAAATTGTCATTGAAAAATTGTTTTTATTGCTTAAATAATATCGAATGTGTTTGAAAATGTTGTCACACATACATGATATCAAAGAAAAGCGTTTTATATAAGCAAAAAGAATAATTAATAACAATCGTTAAAGAAATTTTCTTTTCACCTCTTATAGTAAATAAGATATTGAAAGAGAAAAATAATCGAAAGAGAAGAAAACATAAACTGTACATACGTTTAACTTATGAAGTTGATCAATAGCAATAATAATATCATCTTTTTTTCCGATGACAATGACTATAGGCAGGAAGAACATGCATGCTTTGTGTTATTGTTCATAAAGTTATTATATAAGAATGATGCACAATACTCGATATGATGACAATAAGAGAAAATACAGGGTGTATAAAAATGTTTTTCCAACAAGTTAACATTATAATTTCAAACAGGATACATCACTAATTTTATACCAAATTAAAGCGCGTCGAAAAAATGGGATTTTTTTTATACTGAATTGTAAGAGTTATCAAAGCTTTGACATGTCGAAAATAATAAACTTTACACTTTTTTAGCATAAGTAGCTAAGGTCTCATGACAGATATTGACGTTATAATATATCTTTATGTAAAGAGTATTTTAGCTCCTAAATAAAGAATGTGGACCGGGATGACTATTGTTTGGCCCACGATTTTTTCCGCTTTTTTTAGGTTTTAGACGCAGAAAACTCATTTAAAGTCTCGCTTAGAGACTTGAAAAATTATTTTCTACAGGTTTGACAACGTGCTCCGTCATTTGGATAGATCAAAAAAACTTTTTAGTGGAAACGGTTTTTTGGTCGAGCAATCAAGACCTTTAAAAAACGGATTTTTAAATCGAAAGCGAGCAGAAACCATTGTGATATTTGGAATCAACACGTTCGATTACATATTTTCGACTGAGTTTCAGCTCAAAAGCGAGGAGTTAGTTGATGGCCTTCCCTCGTTAGATATAGTATAAGTATAATACTTTTCTTACTCACACATAAAAATATTAAATTAATATTAATTTTGCCAACGCAAGTGATATTTTTAGTATCTACTCGAAAGAGAAGATTCTTCGCTATATGCTTAAAATAGTTTTTTACATGTTTAATATTGAAAACGCATCAGCCAACAAAGGTCATTTCAAACGAGAAAGCATCCCTTTAAATTGCAAAGTCTTGCAGCGTCATATTTTTTAAAGGAAGAGACAAAATTCAAGGACTATCGATTCTCGATGCATAAACAGATAAGTCATAATTTATGTGGTTTGCGACAATATCTTGCATTGTCTTCTGCCTTTTGATAAAATAAACCAGGTACTTTCTAGTAAGGATAGAGTATATGTGATTATATACGTTGCGTTATTTGAATGAAATGATAGACCAGTCCAGAGTCATTTTTCATAAGAAAATCAGTAAAACCTCAATTGTAAATGAATACACGAATAAGTATCATCAGTATTAAATTAGATATTTCTGTAGTAACTGCACGTATAAAAGCTCGACTGATTCATTTATTTCTTGGAATAGGAAAAGCGTTATGACAACGATAGTCTGTTCTTTTTTTATGTTCTTATCTTTTTTTTCTTCTTTAATTTTTTATATCTTTTTTTCTAAAATAAACTCACGTGGCCGTAATGTTCTCTTATAATAATAATGGCCAACGAAAAACCATTCGAAAAACAATTTCAAAGGATTCCTTCAAATAAACCAACATATGCTCCTCCAATACGTAGTTCATCATTAACATCAGTTAAACAACATCGATGTAGAGATAATCAAGTTTTCCCTGATTATCAATGGATTTTACAATCAGATGAAAAAAAACTTACTCAACAGAAAAATCTTGAAGAACGACAAAAGGTTCGTTTTTAAAAATATCTCTCAAAGTTAATACACATTTCTAAGATTTTTCAGGCTATTATCAACAAATTTTCACCTTATCAAACTTCAATTCAAACATCAATTGATCATGAAGTTGATTTTGTTGAAGGTGAACCAGTATTGATAGGTATTAATACACCATATTTTGATATAACAAATGATAAAGCAAATATAAATGAGTTAAGTGTTCAAATAGCTCAATTAGTTAATAAAATGCTTGATAAAATTCAAAAACTTTGTCAAGAAACACATTTACCATTTAATAAACAATTTCGACTTGAATTACGACCAGCATCATTCCATAATCCTGATCAACATTTAATGAATCTTTGGGAATTACGTCTTAATTTAGATCCTGTTGTTTGGTTTGATTATTATTGGCAAAAAAATGAACAACGAATAGATTTTCTTAATAAAGCTCGTGCTTATGTTGATAAATATCGTCATTTTATAAAATATGAATATTTACCAGAACCAAAATTTGAACCACTAGCATCTGAAAGACATTGTCGTTATCAAGCAACATGTGATAAAGAAGGTGGCAAATATGCTCATGCACTTCATTCAACACTTATATGTTTAGAAAATGGTTCAATGTTACGTGATGATGGTCTACAAAAATGTGGACAATTTTTTGTTAATAGTACTATTGCAATGCAATGGCCAGTTAAATCAAGTAAATTAGATAGAAAACTATTGCAATACAGAAAAAGAAAAATATCCTGCCTCGTAGCTACCTTACGCGATATGCAGTGCTGTTTGAAACAAGTTTCAAAAAATCGTTATTTTTCCTATAATTATTATTAGTTGTAGTTCTGAAAAAAAAGCCCGACTTAGCTTAGAATTCGTCTACTTAATTACTTAAGTGTCCCGTATACTATTCACAGAGGCTTTTTTTTGTATATGTTGATCACCTAACCAGTATACTATCGAGTGAATGATCTGAGACAAATAGCTAGCCGTTAGTAACTTGTTCATAATTATTCTATATCTGATAGCATTAAGCTTCGAACATAATATCTTCTGTGTATGTGTCATATAACAAAACAATATAGCTACAGCGATCTGATGTAATATAGGATGATATTCTTCTTGATCGACTAAAAATGATATATGCAAAAACTTTGATAATTACGGGTGACATAACTAGACAATGCCTTATCATTTTCAATAATGTTTTTTATGATCTATTCTATATTGAAACTTCGATAATAAGATTTTGTATATTCTCCTAGTGTTAAATTCTCATTCTTCTATGTTAATAAATAACAATGATATTGATTATGGTGTTAATTTTCACTGGCAAACATCGAGTTTTATTTTTACTAGTAAACGTGAAACAGTACGTGATCTTGTTATGTATGCAACACCACCTTGGCATATAACTAATCGTAAAATGGCACGTTTACCATTATTTTGGTCAACAGTTATTAATACATGTCACTTTCTTTATTCTGAACTTCGTTTACAAACAAATCGTGATAATATTCAATGGCCAGTTAATGCTATTGCGCTTAATTTTGGTAAATGGGAAACAGGCGGTTCTTATAGTACACATGCAATTGATTGTCATGCTCATGCACATTTATTATTAACACAAGAATTTATTCATGAATGTAATGAAACATTTTTTCGACCATTACAAGGACGACAAAATGCACCACCAGATTATTTACGTCAAAATGTTGAAATACTTGAACATGAAAGATTACTTAGTTATGAACTTCGAACTCATCAACAAAAAATAAGTGAATTAAAAACACAGATTGATGATATTCAAATTAATATGAAAAAAATGATGACTATACTTGAAAATATAGTATCAAAAAAGTGATTTTTATTTGTAAAAAATATCATTTTTTTATATTAGAAATAAAATAAGTTTTAAGAAAATGTTGCTCTAGTAGGCTGTAGATTTCTCTATTGTTCGTACTATTTCATCATTGCAACATATATTTCAATCAAATTTAATCATTTATCTCTTGAAATAATGCAATAAACAACACTGTTTTTCACTGAGTCATGTCTAAAATCTTTTCTTCACTCTTTTCAATTTCTTTTATCTAAACAGTATGTGTAAAGACAGATGTAATATGACGTACGTTTGAGCAAAAGGAAAAGTTACGTATTAAAACGTATCAAAAGGTAAATAATTTATTCCAACCGATACATATGTTGCGATGATGAATCAAAGCAAACAGCGGAGATATCTACTGTTTGTCAGAGCAACAAATTTTAAACAGTAAAAAAAATGAACTAGCCATTTATCAACAGTGAGCAGAAAATGAGAAGACATACACATTTATGTCGTTCTCTTCTCAGCAACGTGATTAGAAGATAATCAAAAATTTCAAAAAAATCTTTCAGGAAAAAATCATATCAATACTAGACTTCATTAAAATTCTTTTCTTGAGGTAAAAGTAGAAATGAAACAATTCGACTATCAACAAAAATACAAGAATTTATCTTAATTGATATGTTTAAAAAAAAATAAATATAAATGATATATGAAAGTGTTGCTGTAATAGATCTATTTTTATATTGTTCTAATCTTAATGCTTTGCATTATCTATAGCTGAATACGACTTTATTTTACAAAAATGATAAAAACTAAATAATAACCATATTGTGACGAATGTAGGTTGGATATCTATTCTTATAAAACAAATGGCGAAAGAAAAAGAAATACTGGTATTATTCTAATCTTTTCTCTCTTTTTATTTTGATGGATGATTTTAATCCTTTAGAACTGAGGAGACTTTTTCTGACAATGAGCGAAACTTGACCACTACAACAGACCTTCTGGACCTTCAGTATGATTACGTTATAGTTAAAAAAAATATTTTTTCCTACGCACACAAATACAGAATGTTCCTTGAAAGGGACATTTGGTCTTAACGAGCCAATTTTTTTCTATTCTCAGTTTATGTAAAAAGAGTTTTTTTTGTTTGGAATAATCTGGTGTAGTTGTTGGTTGTTACTTAAACAACGAATCGAAGCAATATTTTACACCTTTTCAAACTTTACTCACTCTGTTTCAATATATGACATGCACGTGGAGTCATCCAAGTAGGGCGTAACCGGTATTAGTAAAGAAAAACGATCATCTTATAATTGCACTAGCGATTTTGTTTCATCAACGAAGTAACTATTGAATGCTCTATGAGAACAGAATCAAGACTATCGTGAAGGATCCAGAATTAACACGAGGTCAGTTCCTTCATCGCAAAAGAACAAAAATATGGAAACTATCGAAAATTTTCGACGACAGATTGAGTGAGATAACCTTCTCTTGATTTCCCTCATCTCACAGTCTTTAGTAGGATCAAAATTAAACGAAAACTCGTTCGCGTAATGTTCAAATTTTATTAAAAATTTTTAGCCCGTTAAGACCAAAGGATCCTTCCAAGAGACATTATCTTTACGCTATCATTATGCAACAACAATTCGATTAAAAATTTTCGGAATAATTTCATTAGATAGCCTGATGCTGTATTTAACGATATCACTCAGGAAAGCAAAACTTTGCGCTATATTTATGAACAGATAAACTTTTTAAAATAAAGAATGCTATTTCAAAAATTCACAAGTTTTACAAAACCTCCTGCCTCTTCTGATACTCAGTTTTAAGCAAATTCTTTTTCGCTCTATGTTCTAGCAGACCACCAAAGTTTAAACAAATATTGATTTTTGCATGAACGGCTTTATTACATCTTCTATCACGTTTTTTGCAATGTCTTTTGGAAGGAACATTCGGCTTTAAAGAGTTAATATATAAATGTTTAGTTAACAACCATGTGACAACACTTTTAGAATTACTCGATTACTATCAGGTACTTATTCATCGATTTTAACTTTTAGTGTAAAATCATTTTTGGAGAGAAGTGAAAAAATTTCTATTGTTTACTCAATGAAACGTCGTAATAGTCAAGCAGATGCTTATCAGTTTGTTTTATCAAAACATCATAAATCTCATAAGCAGACATTATATAATAGATCAAATTAAGCATTTGAATTCAATACTATATGATATTGACTCACTAAAAGAAACAAAAACCTTTCCTCATTATTTGAATTAGGCCAATTTATCTTTATCATAGTTATAGTTGTTGGTTCACATATTTGTTATTGTTGGAATATTCGCTCGAAACTCTTCATTTACGCATGTGAATAGAGATATTTAACCACTAATGATCATTATAACTAATTTTTCAGAAAATTTTCATGATCATAATCAGAGTTTGGTCACACTGATGCACGATGAATCTTTAGGTAGCTATATGATAGTTCCTTTTTATTTAAGCACAACTTGCATAATTTGTTATGAGCGCACATCGTTCTATTCGAACGTTTCTCCAAGACTCTTTCTTTTCACCTTTTAGATATTTGTCTTTAGTTGCATTTCTTCTGTTGTTTCATACAATTCGAATTAACGAGCTAACTTATACTCCTCTTCTGGAATCTAATTATCATTAAATTAGATGCACTAACAATGGATGATTCGAGTAAAATACAGTTGACAATAGAACCATACTGGAAAATATCAGTAAACATGGTCGGTCAATACTCTCAAGCGTGGAATCCAGAGATGTCCATCGCGATTGAAAACTGATCACTGCCGCGCCCTTATGATAAAAGAAAAAAACCTAACGCGCAATGGTGATAAAATCTACCACAACGCTGGCGTGACCGATTATTTGAAAAAACTACCGCCACGGTGGTAGTGGTCGTGTCACTATATACATTTCCGATTAGAGCATAAAGAATAACAAATTCAAAACATGTATTTTTTATTTCACTTTTCATTTTCTCAGGAACATGATTCGATTTAGTCTTAGTTGGATCAAAAGATCTTGTTGTTTTATTTTTTTTTGTACTCGTCATGTAAAGAAAAACTTTAACGAAATAAATTCATGTGCTTCTTTATATTGTATTAATATTTGTACTGCTGTCTATTAAATTGCACTGATACAGTCAATATAATTTCCGTGATCAAAAGATAATGAGTACATTGATGTCTACTAATTATTCAAATATTGCTGGAGATTATAAAATTTTAGCACATATATATTCAAATATGAGTAGTTAAAAGTGAGCTTTGCATTAACTGGTGTGCGTACAAAAAACAGCTGGAAAAGACTGATAAATAAGAAAAAAAAATAGAATTAACTTGATAGATGATATTGAAGGTTCTTTTGATTTATATAATCAAAAACGACATATCGCTAATTTTTCTTCAATAACTTTGATCTTCGATGTGTACTCTTCAATCTTAGCTTCAATTGTAACAATATCTTCTTTAAGACTATCAATAGAAAACAAACCCATTTCCTCATCTGATTGATCAAAATAGAGGACATTATTGTCTGATTCGGTATTGCTATCCGTCTCTGTGATTAAGTTTTCTTCACATTCTGATAATTTGTTTCTAACTTTTTCCAAGTTTGCTTCTAAAAGTTCCACAGCATCATTATGTAAATTCAATTCTATATTCAAATATTCATTTGTGAAATCGTTTTCATTTAATTTCATTCCAATATCAACTAATTTTTCTGCAATTTCTATGGCTTTTTCTACACCATATTCAGCCGATTCTTCATACAGACCTAGAGCTGCTATTAAATTTTCTTTAACTAAATCATATTGATTTAATAAAATATAGATATCAGCCAAGTCACAATGACTATCAGCCATTCTACTAATTTTGTAGGAAAGGGTAGAATCATCGTCCCATATTTTTGATAAATATATTTTCATCATCTGTTCATGCACTATCAGTCGATATTTAAGTGCTGATAAATAATCTTTTTTTTGTTCAAGAAAGATCGTAATCATAGAATTACAAATTTCGTATATAGTTTCCATAGAATAACTTGATTTTGCAAAATTTTTTAACGCAGTATTATATGCTTTTTCATAAGTCAATAATGCATTATCATATTGATTAATTGTTTCATAAAGTTTACCCAACTCGATTAAAGATTGAATATCATCTATATCAATACCAGCATTTGACATTATTTGAATTCGTTGTTCTCTATATTTATTAACCATTGTAGTATATTCTAATTTTTCTTTTTCATTATCACTCATGTTTATTTTGCATTCATATATATAAATTAATTTATCTAATATATATAACTTTTCCCATGTAGTAATATTATTATTAGTATTTTCAAATGATGATTGAAAATAAGTAATTGCTAAATCATAATGTTTTTTTGAAAGATATTCATTGTCTGTAGAAGATGAATAATCACGAGCAATTATTTCATGAATATTCCCACTATCAATTGAACAATTTAATTCATCATCTTTTAAATATTTAAGCCAAATATTAATTGCTTCATCATATTGTGACATTCCTAATGCCACTGATGAATCTTCAAGTGGCCAATATTTTTTACCTTGAGCATAAATAATATATGGTAATATCCATTCTTTTTCCAATGGAAATAAATGAATTAATCCATCAATTATTCGTTTAAAATAAATAAAACTATACTGTGCATTATAACTATCCACGAATTTTCTGATAGAATTTTGTAATGATCTTTTTATATTTTCATCTATTTCTAATTCAATGGAATCACTTGATAATAAAGCACATTTAATTATCCAACACTGCTTATTTTCATCATATGTAACATCACCTTCTCTCATATCAAATTCTGCACCAATCATAAATAAAATTTCAGATTCATTTTGAAAAGCACTTAATTTAGATACATCACCATAGGGCATCGATTGTTTATCAAAGTCAATATCAATTTCAAATAGTATTTTTTCAAGTCCTTCTATTTCTTGTGATGATCTAATAAAATCTAATGAAACATTTCGATCGAGAGATGTTGAGAGTAAACAATTGTTTCTATACAGATTATATTCATGTCGATGTTTTAATGAGTTAATTTCATTCATTGACATTACTTGTCCACGATATAATTTTATCTTTGATTTGTCTCGATATTCTGATTGAAATTTTTTATATTGTTCATTTAATTGTTGATATATATCTTTGATATAAAAACCAAATAATAATATCAATTCAATATTATATTGACGTAAACCTTGATTCAATAGACGATAAATAAATGTATCACATGTATACCACCAAATAGCTTGGTCTGGTTTATAACTATTTTCAAATTTATTTATAACTTTTAGTTCTTTTTCTTTACCTTCATAATAATATTTTAATGTATCTAAAAGTTTTTGAGACTGATCTTTTGAATAAGGTAAACAACATATTAATTTAATAAATTCTATCCACCATGAATCCAAACTACCAGTTGTTCTATCTTCATTTGTACCAGTTTTATTTGTGATTACACCTGCTTTTTCCCATTTTAAATATTCTTCAACATCTTCTTTTAAATTATTTAATAGTTCATGAAGTTTTGTGTGAACTCTTTCTTTAATCTAAATAAGATAAAGATAAATGTTTTAATTCTCTTTCGAAATAGATTAAAACAATATGTATACTTTTAAATAGTTACATGCCCATTTTTGATGCCAATCTTTATTTGAACAATAAATATAAAACTTATAAATTTTATTAAGCTCATGAATATCAGGTATAAATGATTGTCCAAATGAACCTGATGTAACTAAAAATATAAAACCATTTTCTTTTTGTTCAAGATATTGTTTACATTCTTGAATATTATCAAATAATTTTGTATAATCAATTATTTTACGCAAATTAGATAATGTAATTATAGTATCTTCATGTTGACTATTATTAACATTGGCATCTAACCAAACTAGCTGATGTGATTCAAGATTAATATTATCATGATCAAAGATAAAATTTGTTGATGCTTTTGCTTCTATATTATTGTCTGGTGTTATTGTGCTAATACATCTTGCTGTTTCTGTAGTGATGTCAGCTTGCATAGTTGTATCGCTTGTAGAAATCTCTAATAATGAAGTAATAGTCGGCAATGATGCTGATAGAATAGACGATGTGACAACGTTGCTTTGTGAAATATCTTTCTATAACTTGTTTTTATGCTGTTTGATTATGATTCAAAGCACTATTATTCAATGCTATGATAAGAATGTTAGCGATCGTTTGATTATAATGTCTGTACTATTATTATCTAAGCTTTGATGTATTATATTACCTATTATTTTTTGTGCATACATGAATGATTTTTCGTTTGATATATGTTACTGAAATGTGCATAAAGTGTGTTTTTTTTTTGTCTCAAAAATACAAAAACTAATCGTATATTCTGTTGTCATGTGCATTTGATTTGCAAAAATAGTGAAAGCTATAGACATATTACTCATATTTCGAAGAATATGTAGAAATATGTCGATAATACACATACTACTGTTATTATGCATTAAATATATGTACATCCGTTAGTGATTGTGTATTTTTTAAAAATAAAACTGTCAAGATATGATGACCATCAATTATGCGAAAAATATTGCAATTCTATTTTGTATTGTAACACGTTTTATTAAATTTTAATAACTTATTGAAAACATGAAGCATAATAATGTAACAAATGAGATGAGAATTTTGTGACATAATTTTGACCCATGATTGATCTGTTTCAAAATGTGTTCGATGGATCACAACTTATGAATTAAAACTACAATTTAACGCTCTTTTCAAATATGAACTGACTAATTTTGACTTAGTTTTGCTTGAGAATAGTGGAATAATTTTGCCCAAAAAAAGTGAGCTCGGAACTGCGTAAACTCGAAATTTCGAGCTTACTTGCCACGAGTTCATATTTTACCCTGGTACCAATCCATGTTTTAGAGCTGTTTATATTTCCATCAATTAAAGTCATAGACGACGAGCACTATTAATTTTAAACTAGTTAACTAATTCGTACTCACCTTGATTAACAGTTATCTAATTAACAATAATTTTCATAAGTTCTTAAAGGCAATCCAATAGGATTATCCGTAGGAGCTCAAGGGCAATTCTTCAGAGGTATTCAAGATCCATCCTGTAGAGGTATTAATAGGTTCTTAGTGAGTGTCCTGTAGAAGTAGACACAGGTGCTCATTGGCTATCTTACAGCGGTACCCTAAAATCCTAGGAAGAAAAAGCGGACCGTAGACCTATTCTTCACCGTACCACTCCATGACCATTGCATCGGCAACTGTTCTAAACAGAGAACTGGTCTACCGGCAACCAATTCGAACAAGAATACAAATCTTTTTTAAAGGACAAATAGTTTGGTTTATCATAGAGATAATGTACTTTATATAAACATACTCTAGCTACAAAATCATGCTGTCTTAATCCGGTCATTAAGTCATTCTATATTTTGTGATTCTAATAGATCTTGACTAAAAATTAATACAAAAAAAAGTGTTTTATTTTTGTGTTAAGGTTGATAAGGCTACGGCATGTTTGATCAT